>JAUUDW010170950.1:2754-14737 GCA_032361385.1 Panulirus guttatus | reverse complement strand
AACAATCATAGAACATAACATGAAATTTAACAAGAAACTTTTTAAGAAAGATGTGGAAAAGATCTTTCAGAGTGTGAGAGTGGTGGATGAATGGAATGAAATGACTGAAGACGTGATTAATATAGACAACTTACAGAAATTTAAGAAGTTCTTTGATTGTAGAGAATGTTTAAGAGATGGGGCCCCAGGATTGTAAAACTTCATCCCTTTATAAACCTAATAGGCATGTACAAATAGGTAATTACAGGTCATGCTCCTAAGGCATACATTTGACCTAAATTTACAGTGCATGCTCTTAAAAGTGTTAGATTGTTTTCTGGTAGTAGTAGTTTTTTTTTTTTTTTTTTTTTTTTTTTTTTTTAAGTAGTGTTTGAAGTTTTCTAAGGAGATTGATTTATGATAACCTTCTCATGGTACAGATAAGCTGCAAGCATTTTCTTGTATGTATTGAGTTTAGATGGTTTACCTTTATAGCATATTGGTTTGATATTTATAGAGAGATATTTTTGCAGAAGAATAAGATGACTGGACTCTGTTTATACTTGAAACATGCTACGTCTTGCATGTAGATTTTAATGTAATGCATTGCAGCTGAAAAGACGCAGAACTTTGAAATTTCATCTGTTGCAGCAGTTTTTGTGCATGCACGTGCACACACCCATGAAAATACATATTTACATACACTAGCACATATACCAAAAAGAGTGTTAAAGCTTTGCTTATAAATGACATCTCTTACATCTCTGCTTCCGATATTTTGAATCTCATGCATTTGTGTTTTCCAGTGGTTTTGCTTTAGTAGTTTTTCTAATGAGACTTGTTACCTGGATCAGCGTTGGTGAAACCTTACTTAGGAGCTACAGTCCATATTAGGAATTTTATAGAATATTATGAATTACACAAACATATAGTTAGAGCCTTTGGAAAAAATGGAGACTGAAACACAGTTAAAGTCGATAACTTATGGCCACAAGTTCAGAAGACGGGCACTGACTGTCTCTTCTCACAGGCTCAGAGTCTTCCTCAGCCACTAACAACACCAGCAGCAGAGGAAGCAACCTCCCCAACCAGGATACCTCTGCCAACCTACCAACTCCTGTCATACCTCCAGGACCTACTAATGCCTCTGCTTATTCATCCACTCGCAATATAACTAATACATCCAGTCAAGAAACTTCTGGTCCAACATTTAATGAGATGCCCTCCTCTCCTACCCATTCATCCTCCCTCCCTATTTCTCCAGTTTCTTCTCCATTTCCTCAATCCACCTATCCCATCCCCATGTCTTCCCCCTCCACTTCCTCTGCTATGGATGCTTCGAGCAACAGCAAAGTGATTGTATCGGATGGAGAGCCAGATGCATTGGCACGCACTTCTGGGAGAGGTAGAGTTGTTCTTGGCATAGTGGTTTAGTGCATCTCATGTTAATGGCTTATTGCTTATTGCATCACATCTTTTGGTGTGAAAAAACTGTTTTGGATATGTTGTTTTGACGTGTGTGAGGTCATGTGAAAGTCAGATTTTCTTTTTTCTATTCTTATATACTGTTTTTATTATTCTTTGCATAATAAGCATGTAAATGTTTTTTCACTGTTACCTCGCAAGATACTGCGATGTGTGGTAGATTTTTATTGGCTGTGTACAGTATGCATGATCCAGATCCTTGTCATGCAATCAGCCTTGCTTCTGCAGTGCAGATCGCCCCTTCTTATATGATGCCGAGCGTTCTTTTGTATGTAGATTTTTAAGTGATAAAGAATTATATATATCTTCCTTTATTTTGTATATAAAGTCAACAATGTACTGTTCTACATTCAGGTTAGACCTTAAGTTTCATTATGAATGTAAATGTTTTATGCTTGGAAAGCATATCTCTTCTGTAAATAAAACAAGTATTTAGTGAATATGACTGTGTGTTTGGAGTATATTTTACTGTTAATGATTTATATGTGAGTGAGAGTATAGTGTCCATTTGTAATTAATTTTACTTTTGTAGGTGTAAGTGTTCAGTCTGACTAGTCATGTTTAATGAGTAAGCATATTGTAATATTGACAGCAGGGTAGATGATGATGAATTTTCTTGAAACAATGCCACTCTACCCCATTTTCAGTGTTAGACCCAACAGATATACTGCAAGTTTATGCCAAACAATTTAGAATACATGTGTATCTAAAAGCTGGGTGCCTTGATGTCCATTTCAGATTATTTTGTAAAGTAGTTTGACATACTATGTACATAGATGTTTGAAGTAGTAAGAATAGTACTTCTGAACATTGATTTTTTGAATCCCAGGTCAGAGCCTTTTTGCATTTACACTATAAAAAATGTATGGATATTTGTATTATATAATACTCAAGCTGAACTGTTGTATTATCTTCCAGATGTAGAGGAAAGTGGCACAAGTGTTGGTACTGTGGTAGGAGTAGTGTTCCTCATAGCACTTGTCCTTGGTATAGCTGGATGGCTTACCTATGCGTATTTCTTCCCACATTCCACCTCAGGTCAAATTATCATCCGGGTAAGTGTAAATTTCCTTATTTGTTGTAGGAAGTTCAGTGTTAATGGAATGGTGTTGGATACTTTAATTTTCTTGTAATTGATATAAAAGTTTCAAAATAACACCCTTGTGTACCGCCTCTCTGATGACATTATCCCTTCCCACGTACTTGGCTAAGCGTGACCTTCTTGCAAGGAAGAGCTGCTCTGTTGTTGTTCTTTGGATATTTTTTGGCAACCTATTAATTTTTTCATATGAAACTATCTACATTGTTTGTAAAATTGAATGCTCTTTCATATAAAACCAGAAAAGAAGAAAAATTTCATGATGTGAAGTCTTATTTTAAGTGTTCAGTATAATCGTGTCTTCACCCAAAAAAAATGAAGCACAGTAAGTTTTATTTAACAAAAAAGAAAAAAAGGATATTTGTAGCTTTACATCGGTGAATTCAGAAATTAGATACGAGTAAGGTTAAAGCAGATAGATTGATAAAAAGAATATCTAGAAATTTTTTGAAAGTTGTTCATTCTTGTTTCTAGTTTTTGCCATTACTTTTATGTTTCCCTTTTTTTATGATTTTATTGTGTAGTGTAAGTGTCTAGGTTTGTTATGGTGGTTTTAGAACTTTGCTAGCATATACACTTTGCCTGTAAGTGATTTTAGGAGAAAAAAGAAATTCCCCATGTAGTGTACTGTTATACAGCATACTGGAATTATACAGTATTTAATCTCTGTAGTATCATACTTACATAATTGAAGTGTGGTATATGCTGGAAGGGGTTGCATGATGTGGAAAGGAGTAGATGGTTGCATTTGGTGCAATTGCTGTGCACCACTTGGCCCTGGCCGGGGAGAAGAGGCAACAGGGGAAAGTGACAGTGCACCGTGCTGCTTGTCGGTCCTGCAGTATCACTACACCTTCTGGCAGAGTGACCAGAAGCCCACAAAATGGACTATAGTTGCTGCCATTAGATTCAGGGTCATCATTTTCACATCTAGAGTTTGGTTCACTTTGTGCCAAGGCTTAGCCAGGTTCATCATCATCCAAAGTATCAACCAGACACAGGCCATATGCTTGCATGTATCAAGAAATTGAAATGGGGTTAAACGAGTGGAGCTTTATGTTATAAAAAGCCCAAATATCTGGAAACATTACAACACACTTCAGTAACAACACTTCACAAGACTTTCACAGAGGGATGAGACATTTATCATCGGCACAGAGGGTCAAAGCACAACAGCATTTCACACTTAGTAATAATTACAAATTTACAAACAGTTTTATTGACAAATATTACTACATGACGGAGAACTTGAGTGTGTGAGAGGATCTAGAAAAACTTTTTAAAGGGCTAGTGTGCAGCACCTTCCAGCATTGATGCTGGGAGGCAACTGATGCACTTATGCTATGTAGGGTTGCCATATAGCTCATTAGAGTTGGATTACCATGAGAGAGCAGGCTTCAAGGAATAATGTGTCAAAATTTCACATCAATTGGAATTACTTGATTTTAGGATAATTTTTTCTTTTGAGTGAGGCTACAGTTGCATCAGGTGCAAATTAGATGAGACTAGAAATTGACACAACATTAATGTCATGGTGTGCAAGGGTGTTAACAGAACATTGTTGGATACCCTGTCACTTTTTAAATGTATGCATAATGTTTTCACTAAATCTTGAAAGGTTCACAACACGATCCTCATTAGCTTGTGCCCCTAAAGAGAAAATTTTTAGCATAGTATTTCTTTCTTGCAGTACCCCATAATGTCAGTATATATATGAGCATGATTTAGTGAATTGATGCATGTACATTTTGTATATAGGACGACTTAGATTCTGGAAGGTTCTTATTATCATGAAAATTGATTTGTGAATTGTACGCAAGAAATGGAGCCAAAAGTGTCCTGAATCTGATGATATATTGCATAAGACCAGTAAAGAACTAGATTTTGTTTTTCTGTTCCCTTTGACAGTAAGATAAAACTGGGAACAGATAAAGAATTGATCTCATTTGCTCACATCCACTCTGTAGCTGGTATATATGGGTTGTCATCGGGAATGGATGACGGCGAGTAAGTGTGAATTTGTACATGTGTATATATGTATGTTTGTATATGTATGTATGTATGTATGTATATATATCTATGTGTATGTGTGCATATGTATGTGTATGTGAGCGGATGTGTCTTTCATTGTGTTTCCTGGCACTGCCTTGCTAATGTAGGAAATGTTGATCAGTTATGAAAAAATACACATATTGAAAACACAGAGGTGCAGGGAAAAGCTAGAAGCCTTAAGATTTGCCCACCATGGAAAAGAGAAGAATGGAGGGTGGCCTGATCACAAGTTTTAAGTTTTTGAACCAGGTTGTTAATGTAGATAATGAATAGTTCTTTGAAAGATGTAGAGATAGATGGAACAACCAGAGGACATAACATAAAGTTAAGCAAGGAACTTGTTCAAAAAGATGTTAAGAAGTACTTGTATAGCTTAAAAGTGTTGGAGGAATGGAATAAACTTTGTGGTTTGGTAGATATGGTAGCATTCAGAAGTTCAAAAGGCTGTATGATTGAGAATGTTCAAGAGATAGGGCTGAAAACTCCCTCCTTTTAGTACAAATAGGTGATATGTGAAGTTGGAACATGTTGAGGAATCTGTTTTGAAAGTTTGAGCTGGCATAGGCATTCTTGAGTTTTATAAAGCTCTTAACTTGCTGGTGTTCATCTTACTATATATTACTTTGTCAAAGAAATGTTGCTGTAGGGAAGTTGCCAGATAGAAGAGTACCCATTTTGTAAATCCATGCTGATAAATGATGCTTTCATGAAGCTTCCTTCAACTATAGGTGAATCCAGGGTCAGAAATGTTAGGACAAAAAAGGACCAAGCACTTGCATTTTGATAGGTAAGATTTCTTGTAGCCGTGCTTAAACCTGCTTAATAGACTTTTTTCAGTGAAAACTAACCGTGCAACTCATAATAAATTTTCTAGCAGGATGATTGTTGCAAGAAAAATATCTATAAGTAACCATAATCCAATATAAATTTGTAAATTGAATATTATAAAGCAAGATACTCAGTACTTTTCTGAGAAGGTGATTGGTGTAGGAAAATTTTTAAGAAAGCACAGCTAATTATAAACTTTTTTCTAAAAAAAAAAAAAAAAAGGCTAGACAATGTGTTCCTTATATATTTCTTTGTTTTTGCAGTACCGGCCCAGCACTTGGTCTTGGAAGAGGGGAGAAGCCCGTTATACAGCTGCTGCCATTCACAGCATTCACATGTGAACGCTACCATAGCAGAAATTTTTTTATAAAACCTCATCATGCCCTCCAGTAGTGAAATGGAAAAAGTTTAAACTAATATTCAAGATGGACCACAATAATTTTTTTCACATTCTTGCTGTAGGAACTTAAGACTTTCATTGTTTAAATCAAGAGTTTTAAGGTTGGATATAGGGCTTTAACACATTTGTTGACTGAGCATGTTTCAGCTTGATACTTGTGCTCATTTCTCAGGTAATGCATCTTGGTGTTAATCTTGCCTGGTAAATAATTTATTGGGTGACCTCATATATTTTTAGTATCTTTTCTGTACTTTGCTTTTAAAGATATGATTTATGTGTTTTTATGCATTCTTTTAGTATTTTCAAAATTAGATACATACAGATTTTCCCTGTCTGTAATTCATGAAAAAGTAAGTTTCCAATACATTCACTATAGGGTCCTTTGAAAGTGGTAGTTTTCATCCTCATGTAAATGGATTTGAAAAACTATCAGATGATGGCTGATTTCAGAATTATGCCATCATTTTAATCCTTCAGATGACATAGTCAAATATATTTCATACGAGAATAATTTGAGATGATTTGATCCTGTTTACAGAACAGCTGTAACTGTAATAGGGGTTAGGAATATTATGTGTAGTACTGGATGAACCTTCATTTCTAAGTCTTTTATTTATGAACTATACATTCGGCACCAGATAAACATTTTTTGAGACTTCGCTCTTCCATGCAAAAAACAGGTTAGATTTATGTGAAAGAATGATAGTATTGAACATTTTTTCCTGGTAATGAGAGACAACACTTGGGCAAGCCCCTCACTACATGTAAACACAAAGAAATAATAATGCAGGCTGTATTCTTGAGAATTCTTCCATGTATGGAGGTCTTCAGCTGGTAATGGTTAGAAAATAAGGTAGTCATAAAAAAGTTAAGCAATATCATATTAGGTTAGTAAATAAGATGATGAATCTCAAAGGGGATATGAAATGGTGAAAGGAATGATAGAGTATGCCAGAAGAAATGACATGGTTGACCTGGAAGGGAAGTAACACAAGCTACTTTTTTTTTCCCAGTCTTGGTAGTTTCTTGCTAGTGATTATTTATCATACACAGAATTTATCATATTAAAAAAACTACGAAGTTAGTTTGTTCACCAGTAAGATTCGCAGATTGAATTTTGTGTGCTTGGTCTCCCACAGAACCTATGACGAGTCTGATGATGAATCCATACACACATTTAGGATTTTTCAGGAATGGGGCAAAATTATTTGATTTACTCTAGTATTTTATTAATCTTGGTTTGTAGAAATAGCAATTAATCTTGAGTGAGAAAATGCTTTTTTCACCTGCTTCAGAGGACTTAAGAATGAAACATTGGTCCTTTCATAACGTTTCACTTTTTCATTTGCATCTAGTTGACCAGTTGACTGATCAGCTTTAGTGACATTTGTATTGCAATATGGCAGTTATTGATGCAGTATCAAATTTAGTGTTCTGCTTAACTTTAGCTTGTTCCCCACCTCCCCTAAACTGTTCATAGTTTTTACATTCCATATTGGTAAGACACACATGAGGCACAGAATATATTAGTTGTTAGGCAAGATTTTGAAAGTGTTAACAGTTGCTTGACTTGCTGTTAATGAAAATATTGGTAACGAAAATTTAGAAAGTAAGTTCTGTTAGGTGAATTCTTAGAAAAGTTCAGTTAATTATAAATCAGAAGGCATACCCTTGGTTCCTTTCTTGAGGTGTTACTAAGCCTAAAGAAATTCTGCATCACTGGCATTAGTTATGTACTGGCATTGTTTATTATTGTGTTTTTTTGATGGCCAAAGAGAAATAAGGCCCATTGTTTATTTTCAAAAGTTGCATTATTGGCGTGGAGTTGTACCCTTACTAGTCATGAGATATACAGTATAAGCTTGTTTTTTCATATGTAAATGTAAAAGGTAAAACTGTAGCATGGCTTTCCTTCGGTGATTTACAGTTTGCAGTAAACTTTTTATGAAATTAAGTTTTACACCTGTCAAAACTAAAATTAACACGATAACACCTGAGCATCCTTGTTTTAGGGATAACATGGAGTCTGGCCATTCCAACCTTCAAACTTCTATGGGGTAATTTGCCTTGGATAGCTCGTTTTCATGATTTCTTTGGGAATTGATAATACTGAACCACACTACACTTTAAGTTTTTGTAATTTGAGAAAGTAGAAATATCCATTCATGATTTTTTTGTGTCTTTATATTTAAAATCCAATTATTTTTTCCAGTAAATTACCTGTGAAATACTTGGTTAGACAGCTGTATGAAGAAGTGATAGTACTTCATGATTCATGAAGTTAACAAAGTAGATATAATCACCATATTAGATATTGTTTCAAATTTGTGATGTAGTTGAAAGAAACCTCTAATACATATTTCATCAGCATGAGTGGTTTATGTTAAAGTGCATTGTCTTCTGTAATTTTTGTTTCTGAAATTTTGAACAACCCAAAATATCTTCTTGTGAGTCAGTAAATAATTTGCTTTTATATTAAAATGCATTTTCTTTATTGACATTGTTCATTGGCCATGTGGAAGAACTTTCACTCACAGCTTTGTGTTATGTATGAATTGAATATTATTATTCCTGTATCTATGGAGTATCCTTGTATATAAAGACATGCTTCCACAAACACACACACTCACTCGTCAGCATGTATGTACATATATATATTTGTTAAATGTACAGAGTAGTGTTTTTGTTTTGGCCATGATGTGAATTCCATATTCATTTCAGAAACTATATTTTTGAAAACGGAATGTTCCTTCTCATTTGAAGGACATCTTGTTGAGTGCCTCTTAATAACACAGATTTGACAGTGAACCAACTGTAGTTTAATGTGTACAGTGCCTGTCTTAATTAGATTTTTTTACTAATACATGAACTTTGGGATTTGTGAAGTGATGCTCATAATGTAGTAGAGTTTTATAATCTTTTCTAGATATGATTGTAAGATATGGAATTAAAATCTTTCCCTTTAAAGATGATTGGAAATTGGTGATGAGCTACTTCATTTATCCTGTGAAGAATTTTGATTTTTTTTCAAGTACAGTGATGAAAGAGTTGTACTGCAGAGTAGCAATATAGATCATGGAAAATAATAAAAAGCTGTGGAATGCCTTTCAGCATGCACTGTTATTGATTATGAGATAATATACTGTAGGAAGGTCTTACACTAGTGTGATATATGACACTATTGATGCATAGTATTAAACAGATTCTATGGTAATGTTTCAGGATTTTGTTTGTTGTGTGACAATAGAACCAGTGTCAAAGATCCATATTGTAATATCGAAAAGGAAGCCACTCCTCTTTCTTTTGTCATTTAAATGCTTTATGGTTTATGGCATAAACTGTAGAAATGTTGAGGATGTTATTCTTTCTGTTGTAGATTTTAATGAAAACTATTTAAAGGAATGAGTTTATGTACTAACTTGGTTCACAGTTTGCACCATATATGGCTAGAAATTTTTTTTATGAAACCTGAGGAAATAGTTTTTTTTTTTCATATTTTATATCTCAACTTTTAGTTGCACATGGACTTTGAAGAATTTTAGTATTTTTTTAGTTTGGTTCAAATCTCACATTTTATGGCTTGGAATTTTTTATTGACATACATTGTGTTGATTTGAATATAGTAAAATTTATCATTTAACTTTACCGATGTCTGTTTAAACATAGTATTTGGATGCAGGAAGCACTGTACTGGTACTTCAGGGTCTTTTCAGTGAACATTTGCTGGATGGATAATGCACTGTACATGCTGGTAATGCAGTGCCTTGCTTTATCTTCAGCGCTGTTAAGATTGCACATCAGCATAATAGGATTAATAGTCATGATATTGTCGTGGGCACTAGAATTGGCGAGCTTTACCCTGATCAGGTGCTGCTTTCTCAGATATTTGACAAGGCTCGAAAGATTATGACATTACATGAAATTAATGGGGTTTGTGATACAATACTGATGCCATGCATTTGCGGATCATAAGCAGTAGGTTCAGTCCTAGTGCCTATATATTTATTTTTTATTGTATTTGCAGAGCCAGTTAGTCTTGATGGTGGTCACAGTTAAAGCTTCTCATCTAGGAGATGCTATCTCACAAGAGTGGGAAATGGCATAATGTTTGTTTTTATACATGCATACATGTATGAATACACATGCACAGATATTTTTATTACATAACTAGGAATCCTTTTATATAGCTCCTGCACCTTTGAGGCTGTTCTCCATGTAGGGGTAGGGTAAGGAAGGCTCCTCATGAGTGAGACTGTCCTTACAATGCTGCGCTCTTTTCTATCTGAAAGGTATAATAGCCCCACTGAAGGTGACATAGAGCTGATGATGTTTCCACTTCCAGGTGGATTACAGTAACACCTACACACAAATGTGTATGTGAATGTAGGTAAAAGCCAGCAATATTGTCACTTAGTTAACCAACAGAAGCTGAATTTTTGTTATGAAGTAGGGGCAAAAAAGTGATTTAGAATTATTATGTAACCTTCTGATATATTTTTGTATCAGCCTGTCAGTTTATATAAACTTAACAAAAGTTGGCATAGCTTGCAAGTTGAGAAAAAACTAACCTAACGTAGTATAAGTTAAGGTGTGTATAGTTTGTAACATTTAAACTGAGTAATTCCCAATTTAACCAAGGTTAGGGTTACAAATTTGAAACCCTAACACTAAATGTAGTTGTAACTATATTTCAGATGGTACAAGCATATATATGTCAAGAGAAATAAGTGAAACGTGTCATTAAACATAATTGTACTGTTTGAATTGTGATTCTGCCAGATTGGTGTCTGGAGTCTTTTCCTCTGCACTTTGACAGAATTACATAAACTGTCCTTTCCCATTTGATGTTGCTCATACTATCAACAGTGTCTTGAGCCATGAAGTTTTGTGTGAGATTCTCCATTTAGTGCTTTATCATAGAAAGTTAGAAAATTTAGGTTGTTAAGGGGCAGATAATTTTTTTGGCTGGTGATGAGCATGTTTTCAATGACATGATTTGCTCAGTAATGTCCTTAGTGTGAACTAAAAAGATTTTTTGTACTATGTTCCATTTTGCATGTAACCCACTATATTATGCATTACATATGCATGATTTTAGACTTTTTCACTAAATTTTACTAAGTCAGTTTCTGTAATGCCAAGATTATCTACTGTGTACTTTGGGATTGAGAAAAACTGTAAGTGAACTTCATAGAAGAAACCAGTCACAAATAGCAAACTTGGCCCATTTCATTAGTTATAGCATTTATTACTTTTCTACCTTGAAGCCAAAAATTTTGAAATTAGACTAGGATTGAAGTTTGAACCAGCAAACCAGTTTTGTATCAGTAAATTTTATGGTGTGAAGTTCATTCTAGTTTGATCACAAATTTTATGGCATATGTCAGAGTGGGATAAATGTTTATTGGCATTTATCATCATCATATTGCAATATCTGTCTGTATCTCTGAGGGCTTTTTTCTTCTTAGGAACTACTCCGTCGATAGATGACCCATGCAGAAAAGCATCCAAGCAGCTCTCTCCAAACACTTGTTAAACGTGCTCCAGCCCTCTGTTCTCCCCGCAATAATTTTATTTTGTTCTGATATATTTTACTCACCAACTCATCATCATACTTCCTTTTTAAATTATCAAACCATTTCAAGTATTTCTCCTGAGATATTTCACTGTGACACCACACCCTGTGTCTTTTCCTCTCTTTGA
The DNA here is from genome assembly GCA_032361385.1 of Panulirus guttatus. NCBI lineage: Eukaryota > Metazoa > Arthropoda > Malacostraca > Decapoda > Palinuridae > Panulirus > Panulirus guttatus. The sequence continues at coordinate 3,191 of JAUUDW010170950.1, read as the reverse complement.
TATTGCACATCCTTACACTTGATCACTGAACATATTCCATCCCATCCACTGACACTGCTTGCACCCCTCATATATCTCATTTCAGTAGTCTGAAACTTAGAACTGTTTACTCCATTCCATGTGCATGTTTTACAATTGTAGATTAGGGTTGGCAGAACTGTGTTGTCTTTCAGTCCCTTTCCTTGCATATTTTTCCTCACGTAATTCTCCACCAAGGATCTAATAATTTTCTTTACTGAGATATCTCACTCCTTTATTTTTCCTGAACCCTGATATTTAAAATTCTCAAACTTCTTTTAGCATTTTACCACTCACTCTGACCTTTTACATGTACTCATGTTTTATCTTTTGTAAGCGCCCAATTTTTTTCAGTTGCAAATGGCACAGTGGTCTACAGTTACATTCTCCCTCATTTCAAAAACAATATCCTTGATTAT
>JAUUDW010170839.1:0-14737 GCA_032361385.1 Panulirus guttatus | reverse complement strand
TATGTGTGTGTGTGTGTATATATATATTGTGGAGACTATAATGCATTCGAATTTTTTTCTGTGATTTACACAGGCGTCAGTTTGGGCATAACAGGAATTCTTTCTTTTGCAATCTAGATGAATTACATTTTTTTTTCTTGGTATTGTCATTATTTTGCTGTTGTTCATGTGGCCATTGTATGACAACGTCAGTGTTGGCGCTGGAGCGAGTGAGGGATGCGTCAAGGTTATCTTTCAGCGCTTAACACTGATTTTTTCTATTACGGATATTAAACAGAGCCGGTTTATTGTTTTCAAACACAGCTAGTAAGATGCTTTGAAGTAACTAGTTCTTTCCCTTGAAACAACCGCTTTGTTGCTCTGAAACACAATCAGAATGTTGAGTTGAAACAATCAATTTAATCTGAAACAAAACCAGATTTTAACCTAGAAACACAATACAACACAAACAGTTTTTCAGTGTGGAAACATCGGCTTTCCAGCAAACATCAAGCGAGATTTAGAAGCTGAAAGCGATGATAATATTTGCATGTTTGAGGTAACTGACAAACGGGATTAATGCATAATATGTTGACAGTGAATCCTGGCGACATCGATGGACAGGAGGATTTACCATCCACATTCAATCCAGGGAGCTTAGAAGAATTATATACTCTGATTTACGTGAGGATTGGTTAGGGTTTGTACTATCTCGTATCACGCTCAGTTTCTCATTGGAACTAGTATAGCTAGAGCTAGTCTCGTTAGAACTAGTCTGATTATAAGTGAAGATGAAATCCTGGGAAAAAATTGTGGTAACAAAATATAATTTCACAAGTGCAAATAAATTTCGTCTGGAAATATTAATATACAAAACGGCAAACTTGTTACAGAGAAAGAAAACAGATTGCTGCTGTTTACCTTCAATACGTAATTGCCACAGAAGAGACAAAAAATTTTGAAGAAAGTAAGATGATAGATTTAGAGTTCTTATTCTACAAACTTGGAACACCAGCTTCGTGGACACAGTTTACTTATAATCGATCCAGAATAGCCTGGGGCCCGAGTCCGGCCTGGGGCACGGATTCAGCCCAAGGATCAAGTACAGCTGATGTGTACCAGCCCTGCGTCCTGGACCAACCACTGGCCCAAGCGGTCAGTCTGGTAAGACAGACATAGCATGAACACCAATCGTTAACCCTCACTAACTAATAAGCTGCCCATCCCACTCGTTAACCCTCGCCATTTAACGAGCCGCCCACACCACTTGTTACCCCTCTCCAGCTAACGAGTCGCTGCTGAAAGGATGAAGGTTTACAGAGACTCAGCGAGAAACTGGTTCGAAGACGCCTGTCCAGGATGGAGTAACAAGAGTATTGAGGGAGTTGACAGTCCTATAGTGTATTTCAGCCTGGTTTCCCCGTAAAGCAAACCTTCCACCAGCTTTCTTCGAAGGTTCAGCGGAATTCTGTAAAAAAGAAGAAGAAATATGGAAGGCCGGTTGTTTACAATTTATTGACGTGTCTCTTTTAACTTGAGCTTGGCTAATGGTTGCCACAAAATTGCTTATGAAGCTATAAAATTTCACTCAAGATGAAGGAAAATAATGGATGGAGAAGATCGGGGTTCCAGAAGATATTACATCTTGCCTACAGGATCCCTCCAGCAGGTAAACGGTGTAAAACAGTGGACCCTCAGGCGCTAGGTAAGAACGTTCGCGATCAAATGCTGAATGACAGTGAATGAACATGAATGGTGATGCGTCCTGTATTTGGAGAGAAATGTAAACGTTTTCCTGTTGGAATTTCGATGTCAGATCGTCATTATTTTCATAAATATTTCCAGTAATATATTGTATCCGCTCTATATAGAGTGTGTCCGCTTTATGTTGAGGGCACCAGCTCTGTAAAGAGTGTAGCTGCTATATATACAGATGTGTCTGTCTTGAGACATAAAAAAAAAACAATGAATTTTAAGAATAGATTACTGGAATTATCATTATTTTTACATTATGGTTATTCATTACAATCTTGTCATACGATGAGCAGCGGTTTAGAATATTCATCTGCGAGAAATATTTGATGGGCGAGTGTTCAGTCTCCAATATCCGGTCAAGAAGATTCCCCCAGATCTCAGGGTTCCATCCCCTGCTGGTATTGCCTCTAATTTGTAGGAAATGTTTCAATTCTTCCAAAGTATTACCATTCCGGAAACTGGATTATAAGTATAGCACTTGTATAAACCAGGATATATTATTTTTTGTCAGTTAAAACAATTTTATTAGGGGGTCCAAGCTGGAGAAAGATACGTCTCTGTGGGTTCTCTACATGTGATGTGATTATGATATATTTAACTTTAGTTATGAAGAATAATTTTTACCTACAAATCCATTATATTGTGTTAAGGGATACATCAGCTTGTAACACTGTAGCCTGCGAATTTCCGAGGTTTGTACCGCTGTAACTTGTCTGATGTTTCCTCTGTGACCTAGTGTCCCCGGCTGCAGCTCTGGTACCTCTCTGCTTGTAGCCACCACCAGTGTTCATGGTTCCTTTAACACAGACATACTTAACAAAGCAGAGAGGAAGACTCTCCAAGTTGTTGAATTATCTTATGCAGAAAATAGTTTGCTTTGAAATACGATACTTTTCCTTTACTGTTGATTAATTGTATTTGGATTTCTGTGGCGTTTGTTGTTTTCAGAATTATATTACATAATTGGTTTTCAACTTAAGGATAAAGTTATGATTTGCATAATAAAAAAAAAAAGTCATTTTCATATATATCTGTTATTTAGGATTAGTTACACTTTAGGACTTTATGATCTGAAGCAGTTTGTTTTGGAGATAAGACTTCAAGGTCTTGCTTCGGATATCACCGTCTTCAGGAGTCTTATGGATGGGTGACTCGAAACTAATCCCTCTGTCTTGTATTGATAGGGCTGGAGTCTGATGACTATGAACCTTCTACCTAGGATTACTCTGGGTGAGGTGTTGGGACATCTTCTGGCTTTCGATATGACTGGAAAGAATCACGAGTTTCCAGTCTTGTGTCACGCCCGCTGGGCCATCACTTGTAAACAGTCACGTACCAAACTGTCGCTGCTCACGATTGGTTCCTTTGTCCGTCGCCTGACGCTTGGTTCATTTTATCTAATAGCTAATTATGTACAATCTTTATCAGTTTATACAAAGCCACTTGATCTTTTAATCATATATTTTTCGCTATTGCATAAGAACGAACTGCCTCAACGCCAGTGATTAATAGAGAGAGTTTGAGCAATTACAGTGACATGATAACAGTAGAAGAGTCAACAATGTGATCTCCGATTTCCTCTTAACTGTCTGGACTCCCAGGGGAGAGACGTTGACCACCCACTGGGTAATGAGGAAGCAGCACCACAAGGGAAAAGCTGCATTATGTTAAGAGAATCAAACACCGTTATCAGTAATCTTGATCTTACTTTACAACGTAAGATTAACCGGAGAAATTGTTTTTAATCAGAGTGATCGGAGAAACTGCACGGAAGTTACGAGCAACGTAACACACCAGCGGTTAGTGCAAGAAATGATTACAGGATGTCACCAGAAGCGTAACCCGACACTGCCCATCTTGGTTCACACCTCCAACACTCAGATCTCCCCAGAGGACACGTTTCCAGAGTGATACTGGATGTGTGTGTGTGTGTGTGTGTGTGTGTGTGTGTGTGTACGTGAGAGAGAGAGAAAAAAAATTACGAGTACTTACGACGAAATTTGCCTTGAGCCAGGGCAAGAGATAATGAGGGAGTAATAAGTGTGTATCTGTGTCTGTGTATATGTTTTACGTATTGATAGTATTGGATACACACCACGTAAAAAAAGAACACAGTCATTTTCTTGCAGTAAATAACCCTTTGCCATTTACCGGATTATAGATCATAAATGATCTTAACTATTCAGCTGATGACAACCAACCTTCTGCCAGCAGTTGAGGATGTCAACATGAGAAAGTTGGCCTCATAGATTTAGAACCACGACTGGGAAACTGACCAGCACCAAGTCTTTACCGATCATGCCAACCGCCCAGGTCACTGCACCCAGAGGTGACCAGGATCAACCAGTTATTTCTGCTGTAGAATCTGTGTTGTATAGATCATCTGTGTGTCGTAGACGTGTATTGACATATGATGTATTGATGTTCAGTAGATCACGGCTTGATGTATTGACTCGTAGACTTGAATGTTTAAGATGTATGATAAGAAGAAGCACGTATCATTCATTGCTCAAATTTTCTCTTCGAAAATAAGATCAAGCAAAACATTCTTCCAGCCTTTCTGTCGGAGGGCAACCCACTTATAGACTCGAAGTTAGTACATCAGAGAACGAGTTGGAATTCTGCTTTAGAAATAAAACTAGTTAGTTATTGCCCTGTGATAATTCAGGTTTACATGTCACGTGACTTATGTTTTAATTTGCTTCATCTTTCACGTCTACTCTACCTTCAAGTTCGCAGAATATTTTGTTTCGCATATCGTAAAGTTTTCAAATTCCCCAAGGTAATCTTAATCGCCTGGGGGCGTGGCTGTCTGCTACGGGGGCGTGGTTTTCTGCCCCGGGGGCATGGCTCTTTGCCCCAGGGGTGTGGGTGTCATTGTCCTTCACATGTCCAGTTTTTAATCTGTTGATAACAACAGTGCGTCTTGCCATCTCAGGGCGTGGCTCTCTCTTGCTCTTAGATATATTTGTCTGTTTGTGTGTCGTTACTATGTGTGATTTATATTTGTGTGTTACGGATAAAGAGTTTTATACTTGTAGTGCACCGTCTCTTAACCTTACATATATATTCAATGTCTTTACTCTTACACACACACACACACACGACACTGATCATGAGCCAGCACGGGCCAACCCGGGGTCAGATCCGCATAGGTTCGAATCCTGGGCGACGACGAGTTCCTCGGCCAGGATTCGAACCCTTGCGTGAACCTTGGTCAGGGAAGCTTACCGCTACACGACAGATGCCCGTTTGTATGTTTGTAGCGTTTCACTCTACCGATCAGTTGCCCTGCGTTGTATTGTCTTGAGCGATCTGATACCTTTTGATCCTCAGCTTTGACACTTTTTCTCCTGGCCTGGCCTCATCATTTCGTTTTTGCTATGGTATCCTACCAGTTTCAAACATGAAATATCTGCTGATATGGGAGCTGTGCCTCGACGTGTATACCCAACAGCGTGTAACGTTAGATAAAAGTAACTGCTGAACCACAGCAGCTCCAAACCCCACCCAGTAACTTCTAATACAAACAAAATAAGACAAAAATCAACATTAATTCCTGCCTGAACCCCTCACGACCCCGGAACCTGTGTCTTTTGAATAACTGTGAGGCATAAGCAACGCCAGACTCAAGGCCAAAAAAAGTTCCCAAGGTGAAGAGCGACGCACGAAGACTTTAACAAGTATTCACCAGGTATTCACCTGTCATTCAACAGGTATTCATCAGGTATCCACCATGTGGTGGAAGCAGTATGATGCGTCGTATGGCAACCGTTTGTGACCACTAACTTGCAAACTTTTATCTCAAAAGTCCCTTGACTTCATTCTCTTATTATACTCAAGAGAGTAATGAACGTATGAGAGACTAATAGTAGTAGTAGTAGAAGTAGTAGTAGTAGTAGTAGAAGTAGTTGCTGTTGTTGTAGTAGTAGTTGTAATAATAGTAGTAATAGTAGTACTTGTAGTAGCAGAAGTAGTATTCATTTCAGTAGCATAGGTACGTAATAGGAATGACCTGGTCGATGAAGGAAGAATAGCCTGTTGGATCACAAACCTGATGAGAAAGCTAAGGGATGAGCATAAGCTGCAGAAGTGTGAGAGGAACAATCCCAGCAACACTGTGAACTTGGTGAATAGTATACACAAGAAATTCCAACATAAATCTAAACTTTTTTTATATGATTTAGTATTTCGAGCAATAACAAAATCGTGTACCTTACTTGGCGTAGAACCAAGCTGCACTGCTGCTTCTTTGATCAGTTAATCTGTCTGAGGCTGCGACCCGCAGGCCCACGTATCTTCCACAAATCGGCTGATTAAGTACACTTAGTAGATATTTGAACCGACTGCTTCACAGTTTTTCGTGTTTGCAGTTAGTGAACTGAACAGTGTTGGCAACCGGATGTTGACAATATTTGCTCTTTATGCACTTGTGGTACATTCACCATGGTTATGTGCTTATGGTTCCCTTGCATTAACTACCGTTATGTGGTTCCCGAGATTTCACTAGTGGTACCATGTAAACTTGACGGACTCCCTAATTGGAAATAGCTTCCAGATGTTGGCTGAGAACCCGACCTTCCGAGGCTGCCAAGTGTAAACTATGATAGATGTTTCCCGTCAGCGCTCCAGAGAGTCAAGTCGGAGTCATTTCGTCATTCGTAGGTTTAATTTTTGCTCAGTTAACAGAGTTAGTTTTGGATTTTCTTGTTACTGCCCGTCCTGAAAAGCCTCGCTGGTACAAAACAGTATCTAAATCTATAGTGCACATAAGTTCTGAGAAATGTGTCGTGATTGCGTCTGTCTCTCTTTTTATGAAGGTTCGCTGAACCCAACCTGCCATTTCCTGTGAAGGGGCGATAGCTGTTATGTTGTGCTTGTGGAAGTCAGCATCATGTTATGATTACATTTGGTATTCTTGCTTTAGGTCGTATGACAGTTTTTATTTGTCCTGTAGTCTTCATAGGCCTTTATCTGTTAAATTCCCTCTCAGGCACAAGGCAGGAAGCATTTTAGCACTGGAATGAAAGATCAAATATTCAAAAAAATGTAATTTGTGATTAATTCAATGAGAGTCTTTTAATTTGTGATGGAACCTGTTGTATATTTGTCTGTTATTTTGATTTGGTAATTATTACATGTTGTAACATTAATCTGATTAATATGTTTAGTATGTATGTACCGAGTGAGGGTCATAAGAATTTGTAGCTTACTTGCCAAGAGTGAAATGATGTGTTGGGAAGCTTACAGAGTTACCGGGTCATGACCTTCAGAACCTGATACTGCCATCTTGGTGACCTCAGAAGGAAAAGAAAATAAGAGGAGGATGTCAAAGGTAACGATATAAGAAGGAGTTGCAGAAGACAAGAAAAAAGTATGAAAAAGATGAGAAATGAGAAGAGCGGGATTAAAGGAAGAGAGAAAAGAAATGATGGGACGATTAGTGAAAGAGCGAACAGAACAAATAAAGTGAAAAGGAAAAAGAGATAGTAGACAAAACATTATATATACCTGCGTCAGATTTATACATTGATTCGTTGGTCTTGATACACTTACCTTACGTACGTGAATTCGGTCCACTGACACTACTGGTCCACTAACACTCCTCCCCTACTGACACTACTGATCTACTGACACTACTGGCGTACTGACACTGCTGAGCTACCGACACACTTGCAAACTCTTGTCATATCTAAGTACGTCCATTGTTCTGGCTGTTGCTGTTAAGCTGAAATTTCAAACTTGGGCTTTCTCCTGACCCTCGAGTTCTATATATCAACACATACCAGGATACATTGTGGTAATAACATCATAACCTCGCTTTATACTTCTTAATGGCCGTCATATGAACAGTTTAACCAGTAAATGGCGGTTTGACTGAAACCATTTTGCTGATAGGCTAATTAATGGGTTGAATGGCAGATGGTGCGGGCAGTGCAACCCCAACAACTCTCAATACCCCTCCCCCTTCAACAACCGACACTGCAGGTCAGTCCTCGTTTCAATACCCCTGCCTGGTTCCCTCTCCCCCCACGGCAGCACCCACCCAACACCGCGCCACCTGCTCCACCCTCGCCGGCGCCTTTAAATACTTAAACACTTTAAGATCATCATTCACAGTCACTTCATATAAAGAATTATTCTATTAAGTAAATGAACAGCCTTGATGAGAGCTAGCCATTCTTAACTCTCACATCCTCACCGCCAACATAACTCTACCCTCCTTGACCTACACACACCCCTTATCATTTAACCTCTCCACATCACTAACCTCGATCTCCCCTGCACTCCTGACCCCAGTATGTCTCATTGCACTAAACAGTATGAAGTGCATCCACGGTAAGAAAAATGAAAATCCTCATTGCCCTGTTCTTTCACCTTTGCTGTTTTTCATTTTCGTTTGTCTAAAAAAGTTGTGTTCCCCAGGGGTCTGTGTTTGCACTTCCTCTGTCTCTCATTCTAATAACTGTAAAAGCTCTACTCCCCAGGCGCAGCGCTGGCACCTGCGTTGTTTTTTCATTCTCATATCCGACAGAGACACAGACATAAACCACCGTTTTATATTCCCATTTACAGATGACGACTACATACGCATGATAACCTTATCTGTAGAAGACACTGACACACAGCAATTAGAGAAGTTAGTTAATCTCCCAGGGATTACTGTATATAGCTTGCTTATACTCCTTTTCCATACTCCCACATCCCTTCCCTCCCGTCCTTGCACCACTGACTTGCCTCATCTTTCGCACCTTGCCACTTTCCTCCGCTTTCTTCTGTCCCTTCTCCCTCCCACTTAGATCTGTGGCCCCACTGTCTCTTCTCAGATGCGTCTACTTCATCCCAATGTCACCCTCCTGTCTTACTCTCCAGCACTCACATCGCTATCCCCACGATGACCTACACCCATTCCGCCCCATTTCCACGGGCACGCCCCAATTCATGGACTCTCCTTGACATGTATAGCAGCCGATACTCTCCAGCTCACTGCACTCCCTCTTTCATCCAGTGCACGTCTGTCTCTGACCAGTACATGATACAGGTCACAAACAAACCTACGTTAAGCACCGAAGTGGAAGAATTAAAGTATTGGGAATGATTGGATCAGATGGTCTCACTTTTAGCGAGTACAACAAAGCAACCAATTGCTCTCATACTGACATTGGAAGTCTCAGACCTGTGGTCTTTCAGAACGAGGAAGACAAAGTCAATGATGGTACTTGTCAAGGTACTTATTCCCTCCAGAAGAGCATATAATTATATAATAACATTCGCTCCCCGGCGGGCGGAGTTACCAAGTTGTAGATTATGTACAAAATACGTTTAACTGGTTGTCGCTGGCAAGATCAGGACAGCCCAGAACGTATGAAATCACTGAGACCTATCGTCAGAGAGTCGACGGGCCAGATGTATCATAACACACACTGAATAGGCAGGAGACTCAGTTCCCAGACTATACTCGAATTTGATTTCTCACTAGAGCGTAACGCAAGGAGGAACTTGCAGAATAAGATCGACTGAAAGCAATGTTACCAAGACAATATGAGATGTCAGTGTCAAGTTATGAGGCTTGTGTTTCATTGTCTCATTCCTTCCTAAGCGGTAAAGCCTTATTTATATGCCTGTGAAGGAAACTTTGAAAAGATTAGACATAATTCTACCACTTTATGGTGATTTCATATAACTGCCCGTTGCAGAAACAAACAGTTTCTGATCAGCAGAAAGCAATGGAGTCTAGTCGGTCCCAGATCTGGGTGTAGGAGGTTAGGAAAGAGCCCCTGAAACCGATTAAAACAAAAGGTTGTTGTCTCTCGTTAACTTCCACTGACCACTACTTGCCCCATCTCTCTCGCACACCTATAACGTCCTTCACTGCCTTCAAAATCTATTCTCCACACATGATATACTCTCCCCACTCACGTCCTCCACACCCCCACAGTACATCACCTTTCTACAATCTGTTCTTCAGGTCGGAAGTTCTTGCGTCTCTTTCTCTCCCCTTTTTATTCCCGTCTACTCTTCCTGTCCTACCCTTTCCCTCTGTCCAGCTGGTGTCAGTAGGTCCCCTCCCTCACCACCACCAGGACATTAAACACGCTCGAGGACGCGCCCGGCCGCCGGAGATGGCACTTAGCCTGCTGTACGTGTGTACATCTGGTTGTTGTATACTGGGGTATGTGTGCATCAGTTCGATGTAGACCTTGAAAATGTGCACAATATGTCATTTTAGACTAGGCCATACGTACATTTACGTCGTTGTAAATTAGGTCATGTATACATAAGGCCAATTTACACTTTTTCTTGGGTACAGGGTCACACTGAAACTACAAGGATGTAAATTAACTATATGGACATTGAATCGTTTAGTGAGAGTGGCGTGTACGGTGCGTCTAGAGCGCACTGGTGTTATCTATACAGGGTCGGAAGTTCACAGGATTATGAGTACAACAGAGGGTCTTTAATCCCACCCGGATGTGTACTGGGTATTATACGTACTACATATTTACACCAGGGCATAAGTAATGTCAGTACAATCACTTTATGCACATTGATTTGTTTATAACTGACTGCAGGAACACTGGGTCGGATGTACGTACATCTGATCGTTGTGCAATTGGGAGCGTATGAAGTACTTTGTCTGCACAGGGTCCTTCATACAGTAATTCTGTGTACACCAACTTTTGTGAGTGATGGGAAGGTTGTACAACTGGTCATGTGCACATTAGGTTGAGTGTGCTGAGGTGTACACTTGGATCATGTATACACCAGAGGCAGGCGGGTTCAGTGCAGGGTATTGGTCCTGACGGTCGAGTTACGTAGACACTCTCGAACAATTACCGACCATCACACACACAAACACACACACACGTGTCCTCCTGGCCGTGAGCAAGACAGTCGTATACCCCACATCGGTTCCCACAAACCTTCATAAAAGCCCAAAAATCTTAGCGTCTAGGAATTTCCTGTCCTCAAGGCCGGATAATATGACCACACGATGACAATCCGGATAATGAAATGGATGTCAGTTATAAGTGTTCCGGAGAAGCTGGATATTTATTTTTAGTGGTGTGGTTCCTCTGTCTTCAGGAAGATTCCCTTGTCTTCCTCACAGAGATGAGACTTTTCTTCATGACCCGTATCTACTTCCCCTGTGTTATTTACCTTTGCCTGTGTAGCAGAGTGGACCTGAGGGTAGACCTGGGTATACATTGCACTGCATTCCAACTCACAGCGAGAACTTCTGGGATTTCTAATTAACGCAAGATTCCTCAGGACTTTCGCAACTTTTCTTGTTATCACTTTTCATCATTTGTCTTCCTTCTCCGTGTTCTTCGTGTCTCTCTCGCTCTCTCTGTCTCGCTCTCTCTCTCTCTCTCTCTCTCTCTCTCTCTCTCTCTCTCTCTCTCTCTCTCTCTCTCTCTTTTCTTTCATGATCGTTCCCTTCTACTTTGCTGTTGCGTCCGCTTTTTTCATTCTTTTTCGTAATTCCTTCTTTTCCACGTAAACAACAACAAAAAAGAACTTGCATATTATAAGGAGCTACACACACACACACACACACACACACACACACAACCTGCGGACTAATCAATAACCCGATTACCAGGGTCCAAAACTCTACCCAACAATGTAACTTTGCTTGAGTGATAACTCCTCCCGTTCCCGAACTATGCTTTCTGCCACACTGTATTTTGCTGCCTCTTCGATTACGTTGTTACGTGACTGTACTTGTTGCATAACTCTGCTGTGTCTGCACTCTCCTTATGTATGATTCTTCTGATGTATGTTATTCACTGTATCAATGACATACCAACGTTTACCCCAGAACTGGATTCATTGTGAATCTTCGCTTATTACAGAATAGAACGTAGACCACGAAAATGGACGACTGGAACAGTCTGGGAGGATCAACCGTCAGTCCTGGAGTGAACCTTTATAGATTAATGACACTGGGAGTCGACTGGCCAAGATGGCAGCTCAAGCTATGTTCTTTTACTGAGACTTCCGAACTGCTTAGGGCAACAGTTTGATGAATCACATGCTCGTATCATGCGATCAGGTCACAACACTAGTTATGTCGTGTGGCCGTTCCACATCCCTGTTCGTGTCGTGTGGTCAGGTCACACTAGTGTGAGGCAGGTCACTTAGGTCGAGCCTCATCACCTCATCTCGCCTCAATTATCGCGTCACGACCCGTGATTTATCACCTCCTCTATAATTAACCCCAACCATTCCTCTCTTTGTCTCCTTTGTTGCTTCTTTCTCCTTCTTTGATCATCGTTTGCCTCAGTCCGTGACGCACATGTATTTTTCACGTTTTTTGATTCACAGATTTTTTCCGGTTCACTGCATGTAGTCTGCTGCTTATCACTTCCTGATGAAGGAAGCTATCATTCTGGAGGCTTTACTGCAACTGTATAGTACCCTATGAGACTGGGTATAGTGGCACTAGTGTACTGGGTGTGTGCACGGGAAAGGGTGGGACATAGGGACCAGAAAGGGGCCTGGGGCGAGGCAATGGGACCATAGGACAGTATACTTGGTACCTGTCATCATCCTTGACTGGGGATGCTCTCTCTTTGTGTACACTTGTTTTCTTCCGCCTTTCATTCCTCCCCTCACCTCAGCTCTCCTGCTTCCTGTTGCTCTCCTCACCTGAGGTGATGCGGACCAATAGTCTGGCGACGAATGGTCGTTGTTTAAGATTTATCGTCCAGCAAAAAACAGGTGACGAATGATGCTGAGGAGTCGTCCGACCAGCGCCATCCATTACCACCTCCACCCGATTGTTGCCAGTGAAAAGCACGAAATGGACCTCTGAAACGTGGGTGTTCAGGAGCGGGCGTGCCGCGCGGGCTATCTTCCCTGAACAGGTTGAGATTGAAGAGGTTGAATCTCTTTTTGTAACTGCCTGACCTTTCACGCAGGCTATTTCTAAACTGCCTGCGGTGTGATCAACAACAGCAGTTTAATCAGACAACCTTATCCTTCCCACTGCCAGTACCATCCTTTGCCAAGGGATAGTCCCTCTCTCCTGCATGCTGGCCACTTCCACTCCCTCCTCCTCCACCTGCTGACCGCTTCCACCCCCTCCTCCACCTGCTGACCGTCTTACTCACTCCACCTGCTTACCGTCCTACCTCCTCCCTCACCTGCTGTTCACTCTCGTGCTCCTCTACCATGAAGATCATCAAATGGAGGCAGCACAAGTAGAAGCGGAAGACAACTATTATGGCGTTAACCTCAGCCGCTGAGACACACTCATCCGCCATCTTAACTCCCTCACACGTCTCGCTCCGGAGCACAACTCACACATCATACACTCATAAACACGCTTCCCTCGCACTCAGAAACTGATCTATCGAATATCTGTTTACATGTCCTCCTCTCTCTGACGTGTTTCCCCTTCGTTGCAGCGCGCCTGAGCCTCGTGGGATCTCAGGATTAGGAGAGAGGAAGAAGGACACCACGTTCATTTGTTCATCTTTGAACAGTGAACACCGGAGGTGGGTGGCTGTGGGTGGCGAACACCAGAGGTGGTTGGCAGCCACCCATGCCACCCATTACCCAAGACGTGGTGGTAGCCTGGCCTGGTGTCTGGTAGCCCAAGCCCTGCCAGTCTGGGTAGTCTGAGGTATGTAACACACACATCATGTACTACGTAACTTTCTGTCTCAAATTTAAAGGTTTTCTTCAGGTAATGTCTACAGAGAACATGGATCTACCAATTTTACTTCTACCCCAGAAAATCTTTTGTCCCTCATAACGTAAGTATAAAAAGACGTGTATACTAGGTTGACGACAGGTTCTCTCTTAGGTCATGTCCTCAGGTAAAACCTTGCCTTAAAGGCTCCGGATGGCCTTTTGCCACAACCACTCAACACCACAATCGCTGAGGTGTGAGCCACTCGCGCTGGTAGCTATATCACACCAGCGGCCACATTTCTCAGCCACAGGGAGTGAACGTGTGATTCGCTGTATAAGAAGTTCTACAAAAATGAATATTCCTACTGTACGTCATTACATAAAATGTTTTTCCACATGCTTCTAAGATACAAAATTCTGTCTTCTTACTTTAATTTCTTGATTATTCAGTCAGTATTTTATCAGTTAGCACAACTTACGTGAGGTTTAGAGATGATACCATATTGTCATAGTTTGGTTGTGACCGTTCCCTTGACTCCTTTCTTGCAGTTTCTCCCTCTCACCTCTCTGTGATACTGATCACATGTAACTTTTCTACAGCGTCCTGTTGTTTAATCAATGTGATAGATTGTACGTTCAAAACTCTAATCAAGACCGAAATTGCTTCATCGTGGTCCAGACCTTTAGTGAAACCTTTGACATGAAGAGAAAAATCCAGCAAGATATTTGAAATATGTGGACAGCGAGATTGGTTTTCTGTTCTAGCAAATTCACAAAAGACCTGGTTTATCTGAGTCAGTCAGTGCCACAGCTCAGAGCCATGGTTTGCAGTCAAATGGGTATAGTACACGGTCATACCTGATGAATACCTAGTCAGTGCAAGAATCTTTCAGTCATGCAGTCACACTTTAAGTATGTATGCGCAATTCATGGCCATGCTGAACGTGCTCTGTGTTCTTTAGATGTGCAGAACCAGACATGTGGTCGCGTGCCTCCGCCAGGAAGTATTAACGTGTTGCATGTTTTTGTGAAATTTGGGTCAGAGTTACCAATACCTGTTACCAACCCTGAGTGGCTCACGTACCTACACTTAGCACCAACACTGCTACGTCGATAGCTTACTTGCTCAGTGTAGCCAGGTATAGACTCTTGGCCATGTGCTGTTGTTCAGGTGTGTACACTGATGTTTCCAGGTCACACACGCACACACACACACAGCTATTAACATAAACACAAGAGTGTGCGCTGATCAACTCAATTGCAAGCACGCAAGCAAGCATGCAGACAGGCAGGCAAGGGGCAGGCAAGTAGGCAGGCAGGCAGGCGAGCAAGCATGGCCGGTAGGCAAGCATTACAG
>JAUUDW010170728.1:0-14740 GCA_032361385.1 Panulirus guttatus | reverse complement strand
TCTCTCTCTCTCTCACACACACACACACACACACACACACACACACACACACACACACACACAAACACACACACACAAGTGGCTAGGAAAGAGTTCTATGGGAATCCAGATGCGGCAGCAATTCAAGGCTTCGTGGCAGCATAGAATAACTAGTGTTACCAGACAAGCGGTACATGCCGGGTGCACCACACTCTCTCTCTCTGGTCCTGTTTCAAGGCCGAGTCCCGTCGTAGGTACTCGTAGGTAGGTGTTCCCATCGGCCAGAATCATGATTCAGTCCCACAAGGCTCAAGGCTTTGCTTTAGGTTTGATGATATGGAAATGGGCTGAATACTTCAGTGAATTTGCAGGCAGGAGGAAAGAATGAAATATATATAGCATTTGTTAATCTGAATAAATGATAAACGTTTGCCGAGACCGCCATGAACGATTTTCATGCTTGGGACGAACCTTTGCAAAAATTTTAGTTTGGAGAAACGTTTACCGAAGTTGGAGTAAACGTTTCCATATCATGGTTGGGTTGGGGCGAACGTTTTCTTTTTCAACAGCCTCTCCTCCCCCAAAAAAAGAAAAAAAAAATATCTGGGTTTGTCTAAGAAAGGCAAATGCCTCTTTAAGGAGGATACACTTTTTACCATCTGGAGCTGCACAGATCATCGTTATAGCTAAGGCGATGCCTGAAGGTGTGCCGTGAGGACCGTCATATCGGGGATAATGAAGCATAAACGCCGAGGTAATCGCCGTACACGCCTCTTTGTTAGCTCGACTCGCACACGAGGCCAGACAGAAGTACGAGACAACTGGCAGAGGAGGAAATGACTCTGGCTTCCCCCTACAGTATGGTGAAGAAACTGAAGGCACTTTGCTAAGTACAGCAGAGCAGGGCATATTAACCGCCCAAGACAACGCAGAAAAAACGTCATGCAACTTCCCGTGGTGTAAGCCAACTTAAAGGAACTCAAGCCACACACAACATATAAAATCCCCTATATATGTGGCACGGTTGCGGTATTTGTGGCCATGACAGAAACACATTAAAGACCAAATGAACAGCGAGATCTGGATACCAAATTATAAGCTGTACATATGCGACGGGATTAGATCACGTACAGGGGTTGGTTGTACGTAGTAGACGTTCTCATAACGACTGAGCTGCAGAACTCCTCCAGTAACGTATTAGAACGAATTGTCAATAGCCAGAAAACCAGAACCTAGTCAATGCATTAATTTGTAGACCACGAGCTGCAAAGCCACAAATATTGACAAAAAACTGATAGAATCATACCTTGACCTCCTAAGAAACCCAGTCCCAGTTAACTATTCTCTTCTTAGGAGACTTCAGTCAACCACACATACTGTAGAAACAGACAGCAAACAACATTATAGCTGAAACTATACCACCGGAAGCAGCAGCTCGGGCGAACAGCTGAAAAGAAAATGAGAGCTGTTAAGACAGTGACAAATTCTCCCTCAGTCAGAAGAAAACGGACCTACTCTTTTAATGTGGGCCTCATACGCGAGAACACCGTCTCAGACATCCTGTAATCGAATCACAACCTAATTAAAGTAAATAACAACTCTGGATGCTGAACCGTTCTGGGCAGAGCACACGTAATCAAGGAGGTACATTCAACAGTTTCAGTTTAAATAGTAAGCTGATAAACTGGGAGGATTTGTTCAGTGAGACGGCCGCAAGACAGTGGCAAATCCTGCTGAGTACCGAAACAGAGAGAGGAGTGTGTTAAAAACGTGACAGCTTTAGGATTCCAGTCGGGCAACAGATGTATACCAAGGAGATGAAGGCTTCTTACATAGCTTTAATACTGCATAGGGTTTCTTTTGCTGCTTACCGCAATATACGCTTCATACTGACATTTACTCCGACCTGTTTTTTCTGTGCACATATGCATAATTCACTCCGTCATGTTGATTATTCTCCTCGTTTTTTATAATTTTAGAAGCTACAATCTTAGAAAACAGACACTTCATTATTTCATTGCTCCGCCTCTTCGACTTCGTTTTGGAACATGACTTTCTTCCACTCACTGAAGTTTTTCCAAGTTATGTCCTTATTTTCATTGACGATATCATGCCAGATTTGCCTGTTAAGGGCAGTGCAAAAGTCAACGAAATTTGCAGGCCTTAAATCTGGTATGTTTTTTGCGACAATCATGTTCACCAACATCACAGGCAATGTCGAACGTTGCCGCAAAAAGTAATATGTCGGTAGTCACGTCTACCAAACATTTCTCCAACTTCAGTATTATGGAATATGGTGTACCTCTCTGTGTAAAGACTTCGGTCGAAGGAGACCGTGGCCAGCAAGCCCTCATAGCCAAAAGCCCTTTATAAATTTCTTATCTTATTGCTGATACTATTCATTCCCGCAATCAGAGCGGCTTTAGCGCTTTCTGCTCGTCTTTTGGTCTCCAGCGATTTGTCTGTGCGTCTGTTGGTCTGTAGATCACTTGTCTGTTCGTGTGTGGATGTCTTTGTGTCTCAGTCTCCAGGTCTCCGGACGCCTGTCTGTAGCGCTGGCTCCTCGCCGCACGATTACTGGACTTCCAGATCCCCTGATTGGAATGACATATGATGCGTGGGTCTCTGATAGACAGAGGACGAAACTGCATTGATTTCCAGATCAGTGGAACATATTAAGAGTCAGTGGTCCAGAGAATTGAGTCGCTCGTACTGTCTTACAGATGCACATGAGTTTACCCTCTTAGGTTCGACGTTTTCTTCAGGGGATTCGACATTTTCTTTAGATGGAATTTCGTGATTTGTTTTTGTGATAACGATTGTGGGAGATTAGCTGGAAACCTTATTAGAGAAGAACAGATAAGTGGGTTGAATGCTTCGCCATGCCGGAATCATATAGGTGGAGGAAATTCTTGCAAGAATTGCAAATTTGTTTGCATAAGGACGCTATCCACTACGTAGCAGGTTTATTGGGTACGCTCCGAGATGTTGCAAAGGATATCTCCCTACTTAAACACTGGCATGATTTTCTAAAATTTCCCACCTTGACGGAATCTCGCTCATGACAGACTTATACCAACTGATGATGTCTGTGTTGGGAACTGTAAACTAATTCTTGCTGTTAATTTCTTACGGAGCTTATCTTTCATTCCTACAAAGATGAAGTCGATATTATCAACAGCTACAGCTGCATTTTTCAGCTTAGGATTAAGATAAGCTGTACAGCAAGACGCACCACCGCCAGCTTTATTTCCTCTGTTATAATTAAGTAGAGTGTACCCTGGAATTGCATATTTGGCAAAGAAATCTCTTATTTTAATCTCAAGGATTCAGAAATAGTAACCATAATTTTGTACTTTGTTACGTATACTGCTTCCCTTAATAATCGTGCGTGATATATGACTGAGAAACGTTGCGAATAAATAATTCAGAAAAAGAAATCGAAAATTGATATACAATTTTTTTGATTAAGAAATCACAACACGTTTTTGTGAAACAAGCCATTTCCAGTACCTCCCTGGGTAAAAAAAAGCTCAGTCCCCAAGGAACTATACTTGCACACCTCCTGTTCCTCATTCTCAAATCTGACACCGGCGCGAACATGAACCACAGTTTCATATCATCCTTTGCAGATGAGAAAAGAATGAGCATGAAAGTCTCGTCACTACAGGAACCTGTGAGGCTTCAAATGGACATGATCTCCATTGGGTCACCGAGATCATGCTTTTCACTGGGGACAAGTTTCCATTCCTAAAGTATGGAGAAAATAGATTAATAAAAAACAGTAAAGAGTACTGGACGGATACAGACACAGTCATATGTTGAATGAACAATGTGAAAGGTCTGGGAGTAATGATGTCGGACGACCTTACCCCCAGCGAACACAACAAACACAATAATTGCCTCCTCTTGAAGAACGGGAGGACGGATCCTGCGGACTTTCAAGACGAGAGAGGAAAATCCGATAATGCCATTTTTCAAGGCTGTAAGTTCTCTTACAAATACAGTACTTCTTTGTGCTAGGCTACAAGGTGGACGAAATTGCATTACTGGAAAGTCTTCAGAAATCTTTCACAGCCCGTAATGACGTTGCAAAGGAAATGAATCTCCGGGAACGAATGAAATCACTAAAGATCTTTTATTTGGAGCTTACACGGAGGAGATATATCATCAGCTACACTTGGAGGATCCTAGAAATAACTTCGTACTGGCTCGATAAGCATGGAAGACTGCAAGATACAATCTCGAAAATCAAAAGGCGCGATAATGATAACAATATTGATAATGATAGTAAAATAATGATAATGATGATAATGATGATGATGATAATAATAATGATAATGATAATAATAATAATAATAATAATAATAATAATAATAATAATAATAATATTAATAATGATAATAAAACACTCGGGGCCCAATTATCTTCAAACAAATTTCTTGCAATCATTAGAAGCACTACAGGATGCGGATGCAAGGCAGTTAAATACCAGAAGACCCCTGGGCATGAATTTACCAGACCAGCCAGGCTGGTCTGCGAGCCGCGGCTTGCAATAGCTTGGTCGACCAACACCCGTACCCAGCAGCCTGGGCCGGACCAGCCGATGCTGTGGAGTAGAAGGCCTCCGAAGTCTACTTCAGGGTAATAGCAATAGATAGTTCCCTGGCGGGGAGATGGACGAAATAATTATTCCTCCATAATATCACAGACTGTATTAAGGGTTAAAATGCAAAGTTCTAGAAGTATGTAAAAAAAAAAAAGCAACTATTGTCTGTTGAAAGAAAAATGGTGGGATGAATTATGGAAACTTTCTGAGTTAAAAAGTTAGCAAAGTTAGAAAAATGTGCGAAGACCATCCACAGCCCACGCTGCCATCCACAGCCTACGCTACCATTCACAGCCCATGCTACCATCCACAGCCCACGCTACCACCCACAGCCCACGCTACCATCCACAGCCCACACTACCATCCACAGCCCACGCTACCATCCACAGCCCACGCTACCATCCACAGTCCACACTACCATCCACAACCCACGCTACCTCCCACAGCTCACACTACCATCCACAGCTCACGCTGCCAACCACAGCCCACGTTACCTTCCACTGGCCACACTACCATCCACAGCCCACACAACCTTTTCAACATGAAAAACTTTTAGTTATGATTGAAATCGTCCAGACTTTTTCTTTCGTTCTCTTTTCTTTTTGGTGTTGTCGCGCACACGATAGAAATACAACAGGTTTTACCTGAGGAAAATCCTGGAAGGCCTGACACCTGTATCTCCTCTCAAATGCGATTTTCTGTTGGCATTTAAGGCTTGGTAGACTGTGAAACGCCCGTCACTGAAGTCAAAAAGTGCGATGGATACAGTAAGAGAATACAGTGTAGATATCTGGCATGGTACATGTTGAACGCTGTACCAGCAGAATCTAGAAGCGCGTTATGGATCACAGAATGGAACACTTGCTGTAGACGCTCAGGAACTCACAGTAAAAGTGTCTACAGTGTGTGTGTGTGTGTGTGTGTGTGTGTCTGATAAGCCGGGTTGTTGGGGGTACGCTGGTCGAGAGGCCCCAGCGTCAGACGGACCGACTGATCCTATAGGAACCGCAGTGCACCTTTGTCCTGGACCGAGCAGTGGACGAATCTTCCAGTATTACAGTAAGGTATTTGTAAAGTCAGGAACGATCATACAGTATGGCCCAGGACGAAATTTGGCGGTAGATCAGCTTGGGTAAACGTTCTGAGACCGTGGTGGCTCTTAGTCATTATATTTCTGTTTCTCAGTTTTATTTAAGCAAGGATTAATAATTTACGGCCGGGACGAGTATCTCCTGACAGATCAGAAGGGAGGACGAAGCTTCTTTTTTTTTTTTTTGAGGGAAGAGGAGGCTGGCTGACGGCTGCAGGTGGAATGTTCATCATCACCGCTGGGAGGAGAGGAAACGTTTGATGACGAGAGAGCTGGTGGGCGCAGCAACGTTTGATCATGATTATGATTACGAGTGGGAAAGGCTTCAGGTAAAACCAACGGAGAGGACGAGAGGGAGGAGACTGTATATACATACAGTCATACATTACGCGATAGGATACCGGTAAAGAAAGGGAGACTTGGAACTACACAGCTGACGGTGGTCGTGTTTCCAGGGAGAGGATGGAAGAGGAGAAGAAGACGGGAGACAAAGAGAGACAGATAGATGGAACTGAGATATATAGATAGATGGCTGCAAGCACGCACGCGAATAAGATTTTTACCCCAGAAATACGTCTTCCATAAAGTGCCGGCAGCCTTGGGTAAGACTGCCGGCAGAGTTTTCAAATAGAAGTCTCTTTAAGTTTTATGATGTTGTGTTGCAGTCAGATTTCTGGAAGAGGCCCCGTGCTCGCCAGGTTATCATTCGCAATACATTGAAAAACTACACATCCTTGTCGTCCTCTCTCTCTCTCTCTCTCTCTAAACTATTATTATTTAACGACATGTGTGGGTCTGTAACGCGGTCCTGCTTTTTATCAAATGATAAGAAAATATAGGAATTTTCCGGGGAACATCAATTTCATTACTTAGGGTCCCAGTTTACGAGCAACAAACCCGGTAGGAATGGCCCCAGGGCCGTCGTAAGTTTCCCGCCAAACTCTGAGAGAATGTCCAGGTCCGATCAGAGCCGCTGCTGCTGCTGCTGCTGCTGGGACCCGAGGGGGGGGAAGAGCTGGGAGGAGAGCTGAGACTGGTATTAAGTGAGTAGGATTATGTTATATTAAGTTTAGGGATGCTGAAGAAGAGTTCCCTTATATTTTAGGACCTAAACAAGGCCTAGGAGACTCGGGGATGAAGAGATAGGGTAGTTTGTAGCGTGTGTGGGTAGTTTGGAGTGCGTTATTCCAAAGTCAGGAGAGCGAGGAGTGTGTTTTGTCGGAGAGCTGAGTCGTAAATGCACCAGTGTGTCATTAGCACTCAAGTTGATTGAAACAGTCTCCGGTGAGCTGGGAGGAGACAGTCAGGTACGAGACGGGCGATAGAATGTCTTAGAAGAGAGACGGGGTTTGCTTCTAGGAGACTTAGGAGTGCGTCTTGGTCCACTTTGAACTAAGACTTGCGCTCGAAGAACTAATATAATGTCTTCAAATTAGCGACCGGTCGGGGCGTAGTGGTTACGTGGGCCTGCGGACCACGGGCTTAAACAGCTCAATGGACCGAACGACCCATCACAATATCTTGGACTCAGGACGAAATAGGGGAGTAGTAGAGCTCCGAAGTAAACTCCAGGTAAACTCCAGCGGTCGAAATGTCCGCATGTCTTGAGTCCTCCTTCAAGAACATGAAAAGTGTTTACGTCTACTCAGGACTCCCAGCTCCCAGCTCCTGACTTACCGGAGGAGAGTGAATAGTATCTGCTTGTCCTAACTGAGGTGAGCTGTAGCAAGCTGAGGGGAAGAACACACAAGGCCTGATGATTAGCTGAGGGGAGAGGGAAAGCCAGCTTGATAGTGAATTGAGGGAAGGGTGGCAGCGAACCTTTAAGCTGAAAGAACAGCACCCGACGTGATAGTGAGGTGCAGGAAGACAGGCACTTGGCCCGACAGTAAGCTGAGGGAAGGGCGGTATTTAGCTTGACAGTAAGCTGGGCAAAGGGTTAGTATTTATCGTGACAGTAAGCTGAGGGAAGGCACCTGGCAGTAAGCTGAGGGAAGGGTGGCACTCGAGCTGATGGCATCTCAAGGGATCGTCTCCCTCACTTCTTGCCGATCCACAGGGTTTATGCCCGTGACAGGAGACTCCGCCCACCGCCCACCGCCCACACGAGCGACGTACTCAAGGTTTTGTCTGGGAGAGTTTATGCATTTTTTTTTATTCTCCTGTTATCTGCAACCCAAAGTACGGGTGAATACGAGGTTACGCATCACTTTCACTGATAATGGAAGGGACAGAGAGATCAGAATGTGCTGATAACAGAGGTCTGGAAGACTGTCTTTCCAAGTGGTGGAAACATGTTATTTTTTTTGTGATTTTTTTTATTGACGTACATATTGTTCTTAAATGTTCTGTGATAAGGATGATATAGATTAGGATTCTTATTTTTCATGTGGAATTATTTTCGAAATGACGTGGTGAATTTACCCCTCTTGCTCAGTATTTGGTGTATAATTCATAATTTTTTTTTTTTTCGACATCATAAGAAAAACATTTTACCTATATTCACTATAAATCTATTTCCAGCAAATATCTTTTATAAATCGCCTGCAGTAATGATTTTTTTTTTTCTCCCTGAATGCGGTTGCGCATCATTAGCAAGCTGAATAAGCTTGCGTAAGGCGGGCTCATTACCAAAGAATGAGAATGAGTCGAACCCAAAATAGCAACTTGTGGGTCTCGGTAATCTGTGATTCTCTTTGTTGAGTTGCGCTTCTCACATCTTAACATTTGTGTTGGGTTTCGCGTTTAATCCGTAAACCAACAGTCGTCTGATTTTAACTTTCCCATGACGTCGAGAAAGGGATATCATTCCTCGTGAAGCAGTCTCACGTTTCTTCCGCGGCCGAAAGCTGAATCTGTTTCAGAGAGAGAGAGAGAGAGAGAGAGAGAGAGAGAGAGAGAGAGAGAGAGAGAGAGAGAGAGAAAGAGAAAAACAGTATCTAGAATGTTTCTAAGGACTTGGAGTCCCGCCAATGAATCTTTAAGATCACCTGCATCACGATGGAAATCGAGGGCTGTGATTCAACTGGCTGGCTAAAAGCGACTTAGACGTTCCACTGTTACCGTTCCGGACCATACGATTGTACCGGAGTGGAACTGGAACGTGGTTACACCCACGAGGCTATATAGAATTCCATCGACAGCGAGAAGAGTTATTTATAGTTTTGGATGAAATGCTGTGATGGGAACAGATCCTCTTAAGAGATTCGGAATACCATCGGCTCTATGAGAATATATTGTTATAGACAGGGACGTTTATTCTCGACGAATCGTCTTCGTGTTTAAAATGAAATCGAAAAGTTTTCGCTCCACCGTGGAACACCGTGTTTACCTTAGCACACATGGCGTCTGGACTGAATGGCTGTGTTATGCGAACGCTAGATCCACCGTGTATACACGGGTCCACAGTTTAAGGTTGTAGGTCCTTTGTCAAATCTACATGAAGGGTCTTAGTGGTGCTACGGAGGAGGTGGCTGGGGGAGATGCCCCCAAGGTGGTGGTGGTTCACAAACACACACACACACACCTCATTGTTATCAGGTCACGCCATATATCTGTGCAGCTGTGGTATAAGCCTTACTCAACACTCAATGTCCAATGCGTAGGTATTGAACAAAAAAGGAGGGAGAGAAGAGAATTAATTTCTGATACATTGTGAGGACAGAACAATGGAAGAGTCTGCATCGGATATCATTTTGACCTGGTTTGAACTAGTTCCTATTTATTGACAAGCCGAGAGAATCACTAGAAAAGTACTCAGATAATTTGCCTGGAAACTCCCTTAGATGCTTCATTGACGAAAACGTAAAACATCTAAAATATCTTAAAAATCATCGAAAATATCCGCCGTTAAGATTCATGGCTTAAGCGATATTGGTCTCGGCCGAGGAGGGAGGGGGCAGTAAAGTGGTATATTAACGTTCATTGCTCGTAGAAGCCAGAGTCGCCTGCCACCTGTGGTATAAGGAGTTGCCAGCGGATCGATCCAGCCGGCAGCAGACCCCTGGATTATTGCCCAGTAAAAAGGGGCATATAAACCTCTCGCTCTTATATAAATGAAAGACTCGCTTTTATGTTGAGTAGGTACAGCTTTGCCCCGTAGAGTCCTCGATATATTACTTCCCCTCCCGTCTTAAGGGTCCTTGTGGTAAGTAATTCACTTCAAAGTTAAAATCGTAAAAGATCTACAATATTGTTTGCCTGATTATCTCTTTAAGTGAGCTGGGAGGAAGCTCTACGCTCGGGGTTCGACTACATCTCCTTATATCTCTTTCATGCCACACAGTACGTCTTGTACCACACAGTATCTCTTATACCACATAGTGTCTCTTGTACCACGCAGTGTCTCTTGTACCACACAGTATCTCTTATACCACATAGTGTCTCTTGTACCACGCAGTGTCTCTCGAACCACACAGTATCTCTTATACCACATAGTGTCTCTTGTACCACGCAGTGTCTCTTGTACCACACAGTGTCTCTTACCCGTCTGCATCCCCTTCGTTTTGCTAATTACGTATCGTCCACTATTCTAGTCCGGTGCCAGAAAGTTACCTGTCATTACGTCTTACCTGCTTCTTTCCGTGGTTACTTTCCTGCTGTGTTCACTCGCTCTTATGTCTCTCCATGTTTTGAATAACTGCTTCGCGTCGGCATCTTTGACTCGGTAGTGCCCTCATCCAATTTAGTCGAGAATCCTACTCGCGACGAGAATACATCAGACTCAGTTCTAACTACAAATGAGGATCTCGTTAATAATGTTGAAGTCTGAGGACAGTTTGGGACAAGTGATCACCGACGAATCACTCTTCAGGTCGCTTTCAACGCTGCGTGTAATGTTGGTCAAAAGAAACCCTCAGGAGTTTTACAGTTATGCTAGAAGCAAGAGAGTCATTACCCACTCACTTGATCCATTGACTACAGAAAACGGTGACTTGCTTCAAGACATAGCCATGGCAAAAATATTGAATGACTTTTTTGCATCTGTATTTAAGATCGAAGGCACAACCCTTGTCCGGAATCCAGTTTCATTGACAGGAGAGGAGAACGTTCTTCAAAAAATCGACATAATAGCCGAAGACACTTTAGACAGTAAACGGAATGAAAATAAATGAAAACGGCAGGTCCAGATAAGCTGTATCCGAGGACAATGAAAGAGGCGAAAAATGAGGTAGTTAAGCCTTTAACTGCCCTTTTCAAGAAGTCACTCGCTACGGGAAAAGTTCCAGATGAATGGAAGTTTGCCAATGTAACACGATATTCAAAACAAGGTTACATGTCACTGCCCGAAAGACGTCTGTAGTTGGAAATCTCTTCATTCGAGATAGAATTGTAAACCATTCAGGGTACCACCGTTTGATAAACAATTCTCAGAATGGTTTTCGACGAAATCGCTCTTGTCTGACAAACTTGCTTGGTTTCTCTTATGATATGATCAACATGTGTGACGATAAAAGTAAAGCAGATGATGTTCTCTATCTGGATTTTCATAAAGCTTTCGATAAGGTTCCGCATCAAAGGTTACTAGCAAAATGTAAGTCACATTGCATTGATAGGGTTGTACCTCAGTGGTTTGGAAATTGGTTGACTGGTCGTAAAGAGTTGTGATTAATGGTCGAGGCTCAGAATGGTTAGGCGAAGTAAGTGGAGTACCACAAGTATCAGTCTTGGGACCGATTCTCTTTCTCCTATACATATATTAATGATATTGATAACGGATTGCAATGCAAGATATCAAAATTCGCAGATGATAAGGAGTTGGGAAATAAGTCTACGAATAAACTTCAACGACTACAGCTTCAAACTGATGTAGACAAACAGATGGACTGAACTCATAGGTGGCAAAGAATTTTATGATGGATAAGTGGAAAGTTTTAAAGTCTCGTCAAAGAACTTGTCACTCTGAAGGAGCCTATATTTCCCTGCTTCTGGAAAGAGCGCAGCCTTGGGCTGCAAGAGCCTTTAGAAAGAGGTCTTGGGTAACATCACGATTCTTTCATAGAATTTGGTCTTGGAGCAATTATAGATAAACACACACACACACACACACACACACACACACACACACAAGCTATTTCATATCACGTCTGTTGATCTCATCGTTTTCTTTGATTCCTCTACACCCATACAGGTAGTACAGGAGACGATAGCATTATCCTAGACTGTCGAATACACTTTCGAACTTTACATTCAGCCCTCCCTATTTATTCAATCACGGGAACGAGTTCTAGTGACGCTTGGGAGAGTAGGATCCTCTGCATATTCAGGAGCGACAGGCACACGTTTGGACGGAATGTTAGTTGTTGTCACGGACTTCCGTAGCGTAACGATATAATTACGGACTTCCGTAGAGTAGCGTTGCGGTTAGCGTCACTGACCGTCACGCGCGCACGGGCCGCTTGGGATGAAATCAGCATAGGTTAGAATCCTGCTCGCGACAGCCGGTCTGCAGTCCACCCGACTGTTCGCCCTCCCCAAGGGGCTGGGCGATAGAATGGGCACGTGGCACATTGATATATTATATTGATGGCTCTGCTATGTGTCTGTTGTGGAACAATCTGACCTTTGCCCACACCCCAAGATGGCTAGGTCAAAGATCAGTGATATGTAGGGTTTGTTGATTATAGGCTTAGCATTGAAGATGAGGGTGTAATAAAGAAGAGTATAGTGATCAGAGAATGATCCTAGATTGGTTGGTTGGTTGGGCTTAAAGCCCATCAGATTCCATTGTATCTAAGGCCGTCATCGTCAGGCTACATCCACTAACCGAAACATCTTTTTACACCTTCTTTGGAAGGAATAACTCTGAAGAAAATATTCACGTAGCTTCCAGAAGATAAGGATATTGTGAATATGAGGGGGGGTAGTAAAGAAGAGCATAGTGGAATAGGGTCAAGGCCGACCTTGAAACAAGATTAGTGAAGAAAAGGGTGTGTGAAGATAAGAGCAGAGACCTTAGCTCACTGACGGCCGATCTGAAACCTAGCCTTGCAAAATGAGGATATTGTGAAGAACGCTGTGATACGTTGTGATGCCACACTGCAGCTCGGGACGAAGGAGGATCTCCCTCTACATAAGTTAACCCTGACGAGAAGTGTTGGATAAGACCACAATTATGACTCCAGAGATTTGGAAGGATCGGTGCGTTGGTCGCGATTGCTAGGCTTGTTGTGAGAGGTACCGTGGACCACCTTTCATGCCTTATGTTACCGCAAATTCTGTTGTTAAACCTGTTGTATAACGTGAGAGGAAAGAAGTCCAGACGTGAGGAGGCAGGGATAACAGTAGGAAGAATGTAGACTGTGTTTGGTGTTCTGTGGTAACGAGTTAAAGTATGCAAAGCCCTCAAAAGAAAGTAAACACGGGTAACTGGAAGATTAGGTGGTGCCGACGTGTTTCGTCCAACTCAGCCGTCGTTCAGGGTGTCCGACTTGCGCAGCTTACACGGGACTGGAACCTGGTGAGACAGAGAGACTTGGGACGTGACTGGAAGCGAGGTTGATATGCATGACCAAGGGTCTTGGTGTGCTAGATGGTGGCGACTCACGCGCTCGGCGGTAGTTCAGAAGGCCAATGAGAGCATACTTGAGGACAGTGTAGTTGAGAGACTTGCCGTCAGTGTTGATAATGACAGAGTTGTCGAAATACTTCAGTCGAACGTGTGTGCCTGTCCAGGCATCTTTGACAGAAAGAAGGAAGTACAATACCCCCATCTCTGCATCCTCTAGGACGCACAGGTAAGGGAGATGGAAGGCGGAGATTGCCATTAGGATTCGTACATCCTGATGATCATCACTAAGGAAGGCTACAGGCCATGGCAGAAACCCTTGATGACGTCGAAGAAAGTGAAGACCATAGAGGGTCTTAGGCTCCTCTAGGTTGCGATAGATAGAGCCGAGAAAGGTGACGAAGTGATGGGATTTAGAGAGGGTCTCTGTATTACCACGATGGTGAGGGGTTTGTGGAAGCCAAACACATGTTTTTCACGAGTTAGGCTGGGGATCATCAGGTAGGTCCCACGGACAGCCTTTGGGCTTCTTGACCTCGGCGCTGGAGAAGCGTGAGGTCTCCTAATCATCGGGACATTTTTATTGTTGGAGAGAAGCTTAAGTGATAGAGCTCTAGAGGTTTCATGGCTCGTTTATGGAGAGAATTCTTCCAAAAGTTTCGTGGGCAGGTCAAGTAGGTGGGAGCGGGCGCTCTGCGCTGAGACTGTGTAGCTGCCTAGCGACCTAAAATTATTGCCCTGAATCTAGGGGGACTGCGGAGGCTGGAAGGCAGGTAGGGTGGGAAAGCAGCCAACGCCAAGATGGGGATTCTCCGGAGGATGGCGACGAAGTGATTGTTAATAAGATAAACTGCCCTCATTACGGGGAGGAGATTGACCCAGTGGAAGCCGGGAGTCTACTCGCTCCAGCCGCTCTACTCTCATTTCCCCAGAGGACAAGCTGATGTTGCTCTGTTTCAGGTAAGGCAGTGAGGCATCTTTCCAGCGTGTCTTTGACAAATGGCTCTGTCACGGAGGGCCTTGTAGGGTGTGATCCCTGCAGGGCACGTAACTTGTGTGTAGTAGTGTCCGATCTCCTCCTGGGGAAGAAGCAGTGATGTCAGACTCCTGTAGTAGGGCTGACGTAATCTTTTCATGTAGTTTCATCGTCATCCGCAGTTAGCACTTCAGTATAGCGAAACTGGTAACGGGTTTACATTACCAGGCAAATGGCATTGGCTAAGGTGGTATAGACACACACACACATAGACATACATGCACACCGAAACACACAGACGTTCATATACACACAGAAAAGCACACATACAAACACACAGGGAGACAGACACATCCACAGCACTCGCACACGACGAACGTGCACAGATCCCGAGACAGACCGCAGGAAATATTAGTAATGGACGGCCAGATTTCCATTGCAAACACCCGGGAGATTACCTCCTCCTCAGTACGCTGAAGACGAGCACAGTTCCAGGAGAGCGGGATGAGTGAGGGGCGGCCATGAGGTGGAAGAAGTCTTGACGGAATCTCGCGAGACGCCGAGAGAGGTGTGAGGAGG
>JAUUDW010170727.1:0-22722 GCA_032361385.1 Panulirus guttatus | reverse complement strand
GGACTGCTCAGCGGCCGGCAATCACCATGATCAGCAGCGGGTGTGGCGGTGTGTGTGCAGATGTTGATGGCGCTGATGGTGGCGGTGGTGAGAATGTGGTGATGGTGGTGTCGCAGGTGGCGGCACCATCACCACGCCACACCAACACTCCTGCCTGCCCCCCACCAGCGTACACTTGCTGCGCCTCCGTCAGAACACTTGATCAATAAAGCCAGCCTGACTACCATGCCGTTACTCTACCCTTCGCGTGGCTCAGGCAATATACTACCACCCCCACACACCTGCCGCCGGAGGGTGTGAGGAGGAGGAGGAGGAGGAGGCGCGTGTCACGCGGTGTCACCACGAGAGCTTGTGTGTCACGGTGGAGTGAGTGAGGCGGAGGTGTGAGTGGGTTGGCCGGCGCCCCGCTGGCTCTCGTCCCCCCAGGTCCTCTCCTCCCCACCAGGCCACAACCCTCGCCTCCCCATGCCACCACCTGTCGCATTACTCCCCACATTAATCACACACACGCGACGTATATATAGATAACCCCCGTCTGTTCATCCGACTTTCCCCTGACCACCCCCAGTCGGGGGTCGCACTATGATAAGCAGTTATCATCACATCTTTATTACCCTCTGGTGTTGCTGGTTCTGTGATTCTAGGGCCCTCGAGATAGGTAGCTAGGGGCCGTCATGTGATGGAAGATAAGGTGTCCACGACGATTTACCCCGCTCACTTCCCCCCAGTGTCTCTGATATCAAGATTGTCCTCGTAGTTCCTTCGTAGGTTGATGGGTGCCACAGCGAAGATGGAGGTCCACACCACAGCGCTGCTGAGGAACTCTGCTGCCACCATCACTACCGCAAGCACCCTCTACCTCCCCCCCACCAACACCCTGATCTCCCTCAGCACCGTGCCTACCTCCCAACAGTGCCCCCAGCCTCCGCCCGGCAGCGCTGCCTCTGGCTGCCTGGGATGTGCTTGGTCCCAGAAAAGGCAAGAGCCACACCCGCGTCGGAATACTTCCCTCAAACGTTGTCATCATTACCCGCACGCCGTACTGTTGTCACCCTCACTCCGTGCTGTCATAACTACGTTGCACTTAAAAATAACTTTGCGAGGGGGAAAATTCAGAAAGTGAATTTAAATCATCAAAATTCACTTGCCTTCATTTGCAGTCGCTTGAGCTAAATTTACCGAGGGAAAAAAAAAACATTGAAAGAACTAAGTTACATTCCGTGGTGGTGCTGTGTGCAGTTATATCTGGAGAGAGATGACAGCATAGTAGTTATTGGGTACAGTCAGGAAATGTACCGGCCGAGTTAATCCTGTCCGGTATCCCATTAGCAGCAACCGTCGGATAGATCACCAGTGACACCATCATTTACAAAAGCATCTCTCCGCGCCTGTCGGTGCAGAGTTCCACAATGGTCCGGAATACATCCACGGTGTCCTTCGGGGTCAGACCCCAAGTGGCTAGGGCCCCTTTTGCAACCCAGGTTTATTTACCGGGTTCCAGGAGACGCCTCAGGATGCACCAGAGCTTCATGTGAAGGCTGATATACGGGCAACCAACCAGCAGATGACGGGGCTAACCCATGCATACATTAAGATGGCTTCGGAGGTCTTCTGTTGCCCCCAGAGCTTAGTCTGGGTGACCTTACCTTGCCTTACGTATACCTCACAGTGGTTTCGTTGCTCCTCTTCCCCTACAACTCCGTCTCGATCTACGCTGCCGCGTTGCTCACCTACTCAATCAGGCTGTTGGTGGCCGCGGCACGCGCACATCTTTATAGCCACCACATCCTGAGCGATCTGTCACATTCTGGAGATAATTATGTCTTACGCACTTTCTTTATTCTTTTTTGGATCCATTCTAAATTTTCCCACAAGCTACCACATGGTGAGCGTCCATAAAGAGTGCCTCCGAGAAAGATTTAGACTCTGTTACCTCAGAAATACGTTACAGAAAAATGCTTTTTCACAGAGAGCAAAGTTTACCCTTGACGATGTGTTAACCACTGAACAAAAAAAAATCTGCTGTTACTGCTAATACTGCCGTGGCTGTGGCTGTGTCTTCAGCGGAAAGTGAGAGTCAACCTCAGGATGTATTTGCCAATGCGGACACACTGTAACCGACTTTCTTCTTCGGTCGACAACAAAAAACAGCAGAGGATTTGTTACTCCCGGATCAACCCCAGATGACGTGAGCCGGGCCATGGCGTGTGCAGGGGGAAGGGCGCGAGCCTACTGGTGCAACCCCACGATGGTATGAGATTTAAAACTGAACGGGAGTTCGTTCCAGGAAAAAAAAATGAGGTGTATCACCATCAAGGGAGGCTGGTCTCGCTGCGCAGTAGTACATGCACCCGTCCTAGAGTTTTTGATTCGGCGCCGTAACCACATGGAGTCCACCCGAGCCCTCGAAGACCGTTGCAAAAGTTGCCCCGTCTCGACCATCGTCAACACCGCAAACGACCCCAGGATGCGAGTGTGTGGAGTGTTGTCTGACGCCCTCGCCCCTAGTTATACACCCCGATGGTTGTTATTGCGTGAATATCTCCAGTGTATTTCCGGGCTTTTTGCCTTCACTTTGCTTTCCTAACTCGGTATACCGTTTATAATTATTCCTACTACTACTACTTACTACTGCTACTTCTACTACTACTACTATTATTATCGTTATCATTATTACTATTACCTGTAGAATCTGTATACAGGCATACTATTCCTGTACGGTACTACAGAAGAAGGACACTCCCACTGAAACACAAGGCAGACACGAACCAGAGCCCCGGTGAGGCCAGAGGAATATAAGGCAGTACTCTGGTCTGCTGCGGCCGAACGGAACACAAAGAAAACGGGAGTTCCGCCGCCCGTCACCCGCCACCTGCGTCTCCTTCCGTCGCCTCCGAGTTCGTTGCGTCGTGTCGCCGTGCTCCTGCGACAGTTCCAGCACCGTGAAGGGGGCCTGAAGCCGCTACCCGCCTCCCTTAACGAGGGTGTGCGGCGCATGTAGCCTGGCGTCGTCACAGGTGGCGGGGGTCACCGGGGGGTCAGGCCGGGTCGAACAGTGTCAACAACGGCGGGTCGGGCGGGAGGTGCCGCGCCGCGCTCAACGGTTCTCGCCCCACCTGGCTTTCTCCCCAACCACCTGGCTATCTACCCAGCCACCTGGCTATCTCTCCAACTACCTAGCTTTCTCCCCAACCACCTGGCCCTCATTCTCTCTCTCTGTCACCTAGCTCTCTCCCCAACCAGATGGCCCTTCCTCCCTCAAGTACCTAGCTTTCTCCCTTCGTAAACACCTGATATTCTCTCACCCCATCCACTTGACTTTCTCCCCCAACAACTCTAATCTCTCTTTACCTAAGCGGCTCTCTCGAACCACCTGGCCCTCTCACTCCCTAACCACTCGGCACTCTCCCTCCCTAACCACTCGGCCCTCTCCCTCCCCAACCACTCGGCCCGTTCTCTCCCCAACCAATTGGGTTTCTCTTCACCCACCTGGCTTTCTCCAACCACATGTGTCTCTCTTCAACCATCTGGATCTCCCCAACCAACTTCTTAACCACCTGGCGCTTGTCTCAACCATATTGTCTTAACCACGTGGCATTTGTATCACCCACGTGGCGCTTGTCTCAATCATATTGTCTTAACCACGTGGCATTTGTATCAACCACGTGGCGCTTGTTTTAACTACGTGGCACTTGCCTTAGCCACGTGGCGCTTGTTTTAACTACGTGGCACTTGCCTTAACCACGTGGCGCTTGTATCAACCACGTAGCGCTTGTTTTAACCACACGGCGCTTGCCTTCACCACGTGGCACTTGCCTTAACCACGTGGCGCCCTCGCAAGTGCTGCGTATATCCCAAGTCAGCTGGTTCTCTCTCTCTCCAGCCGCTCTCTTTTTGCCTCTCACACCTGGCTCCCCTTAACCATCTGCCCGTCTCCTCAACCACCTGACGCTTTCTCAACCCCTTGGCTCCAGCTTGAACTACCGAAATCTCTCTCTCTCTCTCTCTCTCTCTCTCTCTCTCTCTCTCTCTCTCTCTCTCTCTCTCTCTATCTATCTATCTATCTATCTCAGCCATACTCCTCAATACGACAAACGACAGAAATATAAAAAAAAAACGACGAGGTTATTTATGCGACAGTGACTGGATGAGGGCAAAACACCGATACATACAAAGGAGGATCCAAGCCAATGCTCAAGCAGTACAAACCAGTTAGCTTGACTTCACACGCGATGAAAGTCTCTGACAGAACGATAAACAAAATCCACTAGAATAGTCGATCCAAAAAAAAAAAACGACCACATAAACGAAGGCCAACGTGGATCTGTACCAGGAGCAACACAGACTCAATCATTAGCTCAGAACGGTGACATAAATGAAAGTTTAGTGCAGGGTAAGAGAATGGACACTGTTCTTCCCGATTCTGCCACAGGCATTTGACAAAGTGAGTCATAGAACTTTAATGGAGGGGGCAGGTAAAACATAACATTAGAGACAAGACGTGAAGGTGGATCAAATATCTCTTGATGAACAGAAAATAGAAAGTTGATAACAAAGGAAGCCGTGTGTGAGGAGTACATGTCCTACTTGGGGTACGGTGTTCGCCTCAGTACTCTTTATAGCAATATCAGATACCGATAGCAATGGAAAAGACAGCGGCATTACAAGGAGCTATACTGATGACACGGGAATAGTCATCAAACTGGTCGGATCAGAAACTGATCAAAAGGACATACAGAACGATTTAGACATGATCCACAAATAGGCAGAAGTGAGCCTGATGGAATTCAACGAAGATAAGTTGGACTACGAATAAAAAAGTGATGCAAATGTAAAAGATCCGGGTATTTAGTAAATACCACGACCACACCACCATTCGTCCGAACTCGTCTCCATCCGCACTTACCACAGTACGAATCACAATCTGGTGACGACCAGAGACATTTGCAGCGGCGAACCATCCCTCCAACACCTACTGCACGTCTGCTGATGAAGACGACCGAGGCGACACCTACATAAGCACCAACCACTCCGCAGGTGCCCCCAGCGGGAGGCCATGTCACCCGCGGCGCTAAAGAGTTCGTGTTGGCGATTGCGGTGGCGGTAGTGTTGGTGTTGGTGGCGGTGGTGGAGCAAAGCAGCCACAACAACAGTCTCCACCTACCAAAATACATACGGGCCGAGTCCTTCAGCTGCAGTACAAAACGCTAAAAACAGTCGACTCGCTCAGACCACACCGACGCGTTATCTGTCCTCAAGAAGACCACCTGTGGAGGGCTTCCGGGGGCCGCCCGCCTCCAGACACGGGTAGCAGCAGGGAGAGGGATGGGCCGGGGTCAGGGGGGGGGTCTTGCTCGTGGTTGTAAGGCGTTGCAACTTGACCCCCTCGCGCACGACGGCATGACGACTGGGGCACGACGGACGGGTACTGCCCTCAACTGAGCACGAAGCTTCGACCTGTCAGCACGAGTACGACTCGACCTGTCAGCACGAGTACGACTCGACCTGTCAGCACGAGTACGACCCTTTCGGCATGACGACCTGCTTTTTTGGCATTCTCAAAGGCTGCCCCTTCATGCTCTACGGGTTAATCAATATTGTGTGGGCTCGGGAGAGACGTTAACTATACCGAAAGCAATACATCAGTTGGCGATTTACGTGATCAACAAAGCCTGTGGTGTGACGTGAGCTCACGGTACGAGAGGCGCCTGATTGATACCCCCAGAGCCTCAGGACCAGGCCCGACCACCTCCCAGGTATATGGTACCAACTCGAACCCTGCTGGCAAAAAACGAGTGAATGTAGGAAAGAATTGTTTCTCATACACAAAAGCCATCATCCTCCATGATTTCACTTGTAATACCGAAAACTCGTGCGTGTTTGGACCCTGCCGGACGCGTGTGGAAGCTGTTCCTGTTTATGAAAAAAAGAAAAAGAGAACGTTTCCTTTCACTGTTCTTTAGTGACTTATATTTAAAGAAGTTCCTGATTGGTGTGTCTTTTCAGGTCAAGCACAAGTTTCACTATTTTAGTACATCATATAACTGGCCTTTACCCTTGCAATATACAAAGCTGACCTAAAATAATGTCGACCTTATGTTATTCATATTACATGTGGTAAAGTAATCATCTTCAGAAACAACAGCTGGAGCAGCAGTACTTGCAGCAGTAACTTCTGAAGCAGTTGCACTTGCATTACCAACATCTGGAGCAACGAGAGTAGCGCCAGCTATGGCAGTAACAGCAACAGAAGGGGTGAAGTACCTTTTCTGACAGCTGAGTAATATTAGAGACACCATTTGTTACTGATAACATATTCTGATGTTATGATCATTAATCGCCAGCTGATGATGTAGGAAGGTCGTGGTGTCCGGTAGGCATAGCTCAAAACATGTTTACAGGAGTTGGTTGCCTAATTGACCTTCTGCTCTCTCCATACTATGCTCTATATATTCACCACCTATTCTTCTTTCACAGACAGCATGGACGGGACCCCAGCGGTCTGCTGCCGTCTGTGTAATCCTTTCCCTATTCCCCCGTGTACGGTGACAGCGTTCGGGATATGGAAACTAAAGCAAACCTTCTGGTTATTTTGCAGTTGCGGCGCCGCGCGTGAGCGGGCTTCAGGACGACTCCGTGGTAGAGAAGTACAACTTCACGCTGGAGTGCACCGTGCAGGGCCACCCCCTGCCGCAGGTCCTCTGGTACAAGGACGACCACCTCATCACCCCCTCCAGGAGAATCAAGATCAGGACCAAAACCAAAAAGCAAAGGCGCAAGTAAGGGACGAGCCGGGAGACCTCTGCCACCCTCTCCGGAGGTGGTCTGGCCGACAGTGTATATACGATTTTTGCCACTCTCTCAATATGTCTGAACGTTGTGTTCTGGACTAAGTCCTTCCGAGTATTAATCTGCAGTTGTTTCTCCTCTTTTAATACATCAGTGTTGAAAAAGTGGATATTTTTCATTCAGTTTGGACAAATGTGTTTGGAATCTCTATAAGAGACGTTGGGATATTAAGATTTCCCCACCTATAGAGTTGACGACCCCCTCACGTATGTATGTATGTGGTGTCATGTGAAGTCTGCTTAAACTGTGTCGTACTGTACCCAGTGACATGTTGGTCGAGTGACTGTCTTCTTTACGACGTCTGGATGGCTGTGTGACATTGTATACTCAGGAGGTTATGTGACTGTGGCATACAACATACCCTGTAGGGGTGAGTGTTATCAACTCCTATAGCACGATTCGAAGACTCTAGGGGCCTAGGATATGGTGGCCTGGCCTTTGACCTGGTCTTAAAGGTTTATGTCAGAGGCCAAGGAGAAAAAAAGTGACTGAGCATCTGCTATGGCATGCATGGTGCCATAAGCCCGTCCATCTCCAATACTAAACAACGTCAATTTATGTCTTAGTGAAATACGGTGTGTTGATTCCCATAAACTTTTGCGCCATTAGATTGTCTACAGTGTGACTCGCGCCAGGGAAGACTGTCCCCACGCCATTATCTTACCTCCTGGGACGGATACATGCGACTGTAGCTGTGTACCAAAGCACGCTGTAATTGGTGTAAATATGACTAACCCTCGCTACTCTTTCTCTCTCTTTCCTCGAACTCTTACTCTAAGACACGTAATCGTCAGGGTACCTGCACCTGGCTCCAGGGGCTTCTCTCTATCTCTCCAGCTCGGGCAGTGCCCAACCTTCCCTAGTACAACTAATCTTGGAGGCTATTTCCTGTCGCAGCTCTCATGCCAGCTTCCCTAGGTCATAAGCTAGTCAGCTATACTTTCTGTTTTATATCATTCTGTGATTTCCATCAGATACTTTTCATTTAACCCGTTGGACAGCAAACTGCGGAGCGAGCACTTGGTTCAGACGCTGAATTCAAGAACAACGACAGCCTGAGCTATCGGGTATTCTATTTCAGCAAGACGTTAGGAATGAGTCAGTCCCTCTGACAATGTATTTCTTGCATCTTCATTCGAATGACTGTCATATGTGAGTCTTCCCCAACACATACTATTAGACTAGTTCTTAATTAGGTGAGTACAGTGAATCATCTTCCACCACTGTCACGTGTGGTAACCCCACCACCGGTCAGTACATGCCAGCTACCAAGACACAAAGGTTCTTTCAGCTCAGTACACCATTGCATCGTGAGTTCAACGTAATCATCGTAAGCGAGGTCTTACTCCACCACCACACTCTTCCTGGCGATGGCGAGGCCAGTTCCTTGGCTTCCCTTTTCCTCATAAGGGAATGAGTTAAAATCTCTCCTTATCAAGTAGGCCACCAGGCTTTCACTGGACCAGCAGAGAATTTCGGCAAATGTGTGTCAGGTATTGTTGTTACAGTGTGTGGTGAGACTGTGTGGTAGATATATTAAATAATCATTGCCGTCCGGTGACCATATAGGATGGTTTCCATGTAAGAGTGGTTGATGGTGCACCACGAATGGTGTGATTTGTGGTACGCCGTGTCAGGTGTGTGGTTGTAGGGAACCATGAGGGTGATAAATATATTCTCTCTCTCTCTCTCTCTCTCTCTCTCTCTCTCTCTCTCTCTCTCTCTCTCTCAATTCCTGTATGTGGTTCTTCAAAGTGTGATAGTATGGCAGGGAATCATCCTGATATGTCAGCGTCCCGTCACAGTGTAGAAGTGCCACCGTCACGATGTGGTTGTGCCTCGTCACAGTGTGTTGGTCATATCCCCAGAATGAGGCGCGAACGAAGCAGCCCGGGAAAACAGGAGGGTCGCCCCCGCAGGAGATTACTGAGACGCCTGAGGCTGCGGCAGGCAGAGGGACAGGGTGGCAGGAGGCGACAGGCTGCAGGAGAAGGGGGCAGGGAAGAGGGCAAGCGACGGAGAGGGCAGAGAGGTCCACGACGACGAGGCGACGGCGAGAGGAGAAGACGACCCGGGGCCAAGGATAGGCCAGGAAGACGACGACAAACCAACGCCGGGTGAGTACTGAGGACCCCTGCTACTGCTACTGTCTCATCACACACACACACACACACACACACACACACACACGGTAAACTGTTAACATTCCACTGTGGGCCTTTAAAACTAGAATATGCCTCTCAAGTTTAGTCGCTACACCACAAAAGGAAATAAAAGAGAAGGTGCAAAGGAAGGCAACAAAGATAACATGATCATGCATTAAGAAAGCTCTGTTACGGTGAGAGGATAAAGGCCAAAAATTCTATCCAACAAAGACGCGAGAAGATTAAGGGTAAAGTGATCACAAACTTTATGTTTCTCAACCAATTTAACGACGTCATTAGTGAACATTCTTCAAAACATACAAAAATAACTACTATAATCCATATTGCGAAAGCGAGCAAGAAATTTGCAAGAAGGACAAAAAGAAGTACTTTTATAGTAGAAAAGTTGTGGACGACTAGCATAAAATGAGTACAAAAATATGAGTGTGGACAACTCACAGAAGTATAACAAGTTATTTAATAGCAAAGACAGTCAAGAGATTGGGCCCCTACGAGTGTAAAACTCTTTCCCTGTATAGTACAAATATATGATTACACACACACACACACACACACATTCTTGCCAGCGGGATGCCAAATGCAAAAGAAAAATGCTGCTCAACACAGAGCATTCATGCAGCCCGTGCTGAATTTAACTCAAGACATTTACATCCTGACACTCCGAGAATATAAGGTATGTGTGTGTGTGTGTGTGTGTGTGTGTGTGACTTTTCTTCCCATAAACACCAATAAACAAAAGGACAAACACCACAACACTAGTAGAACGCTGGTCTCGAATATTATCACCCCAGCATAAACGGCTTCAGCTGAAGATGGCTGTGGACCCATCCAGAATCAGCGAGACGGTATCTTCACCTCACCTTGGCTCGAAACAACCGTTCTGAAAATAAAAAATCATAAAGAAATGGCTGAGGGGTGGCTGGTCCAGCTGCAGGTTGCACATCGATGCTCTGGCACAGTGTAGCACTTCACGTTTGCCGTTGAGTCACTTGACATTCCTCGCATCACCTGTTGCACGTAAACCAACCCAAGATGGTCGAGCCCCAAACCCAAGGTCGCATCACTAGCGTCATGGTTGAACTTGAAAGTTATTTTGATTCTACCTGAATCTGAGTCATATTTTACCATCCATTTTTTTTTCATACTGTTGAGGTTGATAAGACTGGTCAAACTGTGCTGGTTACGTGATGTCGCCAGTGTACAACGTACAATGCTCAGTGTACAATATATAGTTACCTCCCAAGTTTTTGTATGAAAGAGCCGAAGGGAATTTACAACAATGTCATATTAACAAACAATCAACATATATGCACTAAAACTAGCAAGCAATCAACATACATGCACTAGTGTTAGTAAGCAGCCAACAAACATGCACCAGTGTTGGTAAGCAGTCAACAGAAATGCACCAGTGTTGGTAAGATGTCAACAGATATGTATCAGCCTAAGCAAGCTGTCAACAGACATGCACCAAAGTGTTCTGTTAAAGTATCAATAATAGTGATAACATCCTATCAGGCCTCTCCTGTAGGAAAAGAAATACTGTGTACCAGAGTTAGTAATGTCTAAATTTCTGCCTTTGTACTTCCTTATCTTGCGACACTAATAACTTTTGAGACACCAAAATTCGTTTTAGTTCGGAAAAAAATGGCAATCAGTTGTTGGCAAACATGCAGAGAATTCCGAAAAAAAAATATGCACATAAACAAACACACACGATATACATATATTCATACTATACATACACGCGCACAGACACACCAGCCTAACCCTCGACGGCGTAGGTAGGACGCTTGTCAGTTGCGCTTTCGGGCCGCCTACAGGTCTTTTTCCCTTCTCCCCGACTTGATATCATGGATTACGCCTGATTGGTTAGGAAGTATGTCTTCGTCCTGTGAATCTGATTGCGAGAGGTATAAGTATCAGATACCTGTACCCGTGAACTGGTGAACCAGTCAGTAACTCACTCAGTGCGAGTCTCTCGAGAGACCCATGTCAGATTCGGACGTTGGAGTTCTGCTGACTCAGCTGACCACAGCGACTCCATAAAAAAATTCCTTGAGGATCAGAGAGGTAATCGCCTGACCGACGTCCGTCACCACAATAGTAATAATATACTTTATTTAATCAATTTGTAATACATTAACAAATTGAAACTTTGTCGATCCAGAGCCATGTTATAATACACATTCAGTCTCATACACTAAATAAATGAAAATAATGATGTAAAATCGCAGTAGCTAAAAGTATACATATACATTAAGAGACAACATTTGCTCATACAGACACACAAATTGTCCTATACATACTAGTGAGTGTCATCAACAAACCACAAGTGTGCGCACAGCTAAGCAAGCAAATAGCTAAGTTTTTTTATCCATAGTTATGTGTATGTCAAGTACTATATTACTGTAACGCAACCAAGATGAAAATATTCATCTCTTAATGATCACCTTTAAATACAAAATGTATGTCAACGCGATACTAATGCAATTCAACCAGTATGTAACTTTAAATCACTTAATGTTCACCATTAAATACCTAATATATGTCAACACAATACTATCTATTGCAGTTCAACTAGTATGTAATTTTGCATCACGTAATGTTCAACGAATTGCGACTAAATGTATAATGTATAAACCATAACATTTGTTCTGTAAAACTGAATATTCTATGTAGATAGACTTCAGTCATGTGCTGATCCAAAGCGAAGTATTAATCCTATCTTGATATTAAGCTCTTTTATGATTAATTAATCAGATACTATTATGACCCCCTAATTATGTAAATTCTTCAACTGTATTTTCAGCCAAATGGCTGCCCGAATTCGATAAACCATTCTTTATTCACCTGTTATTGTAATTTTAGGAATACACATATGGGTCCACATGGATTCGAATCCTGGGTGCGATAGCTAGCCCACACCCAACCTAGGTGTTTATCCTCGCCTCGTGGGTCCATAAAGGGAACCTTTCTAGGCTGCCTTGTAAAGCAGGACGAACTATGAAAGCTACCCTACAAAAATATTCACGGTGCTAAGTGACCAGTACAAAATGTCGGACTGCAAAAAAAAAAAAGAAATTGTACCATGAAATGTTCAGTCAGTATAATGCGTTATCGTAAGTACTGAAATAGTTGAATGTGACATAGCCATTGTAAAATACCAACGTTAACTGACCTCAGCACCAGGATCTAATGGAATTCCAGCCTTTTCCATAAAAAGAGAAAGATGACATAGTACAGCCGATGATGCTGGTGGAACAAAGTACTTATCCAAACAATATTGCAGACTGTAACACCAGTATGCAAAGGAGGATATATGCTATCTAAGCAATCTTTGATCAATCACCCTATCACATGTAACGTAAGTCTACGAAAGAGATAAAAAAAAAGAAATACATACTGGAACACGTGATTAACGTCCCTTATATAACTGAAGGTCAACATGGATCTGTACTGAGTAAAAAAGTACACAAGTTATATGTGAAACTTTCTTACATGAAACGTGAATGGACGCTGTTGTTTTCAACTTTGCTACAACGTTTCATTAAAAAAGTAAACGAGTTTTTTACACAAAGTAGCTAAACAGAATATTAAAAGTAAATTAGGAAAAATTATCAAAAAGGTTTTAACAGAAAATTCAACCTGGTAGCAAGTGGAAGCATGTCTCAAGAGGATGTTCTCTCGGAGGTACAATATTTAACGTCAGATATTTGGCAGACAACACAAGATTAAATGACAGGATCGAAAGGCAGAAAATCTGCAGAACCAGGTGAAATTTAACGAAGAAAATTTTGAGCAAGTAAGTCTTGGAGCTATTACCAGTTTATGAGTGAAGCCCTTAAAAGGCCCAACAGTTTGATAAGATAGTACTATTAAGTAATGAGTGCTGTGGTTATGAATGCTTTCTGTACGAAAGACGGAAAGCTAATGATCACAACGTGCACTGAGAACAGAAGAGTCAGACCTGAAAACTGCGTAATTGTTCACCAACCAAATAGGAACGAGTCAGCGAGAATTCGGAAACACTTCACAAGCAAATTCGAGAGACTGGAACATGTGAAGTCCATCGAAATACCCCTGGTCCGAGCTTTTTTTTTTTTATTATTCATTTCCCATTAAATTCTACTTCAGATGTAAAGCGAACACCTTCGTCCTTACTTTGTCTGAGGCACATAATTTATTACATACATTGTTTGTTAATAAAAATGTTACTGACCTAATTCAGGATCCTTTTGATAAGTTCTTAAAAATTTTGGTTTATGAAAAAGAAGAGATAAAGTGCCAGAGGGCCCCTTAAGAACATTGCAAGACCATTTCTCAAGGAAACCCGGTGAGGTTGTTTCTCCGATGTCCCTGTACACGTTAGCCTTGCCCACCAGTTTCTCGTAGTACGTGCATTCTCACAGAAACAAACGTACAAAGACCCAACGTAAAGCTTTCCACAGTAATGAACAAACAGTAATGCACACCAAACATCATAACCTGACAATGTTCACTGGATTAAAATTTCAAACAGATTTTAAACCTCCGAAGGACAAGAAACTAAAATCGAAAGGAGATAAAGACAAATGTGGAAGGAAAAAACTTGTAACAAAGGTGTGGCAATGAAACAAGCTAAGTGAAGGAAAAGTGAATTTCAAAGAAATAATTGAGAAATTTAAAGTTTAATAATGATCAAATAATGGTTGAAAAAAAAAGCTTACGAGATATGGCCAAAGTAATACATTTACAACGATTAATGCAGAAACAATCACACACACATACACAAGAATCCATTTAAACAAATGATGCCTAGCTGTTCTGCTAGAGTACGAGTGCCAGCCGATGGGCGTGGACTGTCTGAACCCAACACTTCCAGCCGCATCAAAAAGTTGCTTACTGAGAGCCATGTCATCAGATCTGTCCTACGGTCATCAGTTACAGGAGATAACTTGTTCTGTTTAATCGAATCATTAATTTTTATTACTATATATTGATTGAAGCGAGATACATCCCGTGGAGCTCCGCCGTCGGGGACCGTGAATGACCATAGTCCCTTTATATAGTCGGCGGTTCCTCCTACTCAGGGTACTCCGAGTCATATCTAGTTGTCTGGGTACATTTGATACACTTTTGCACGCACAGACATGGGTGTCCAACACGAGCCGGTTAGCGTTCATTCAAACGATAAGTTTTCCATGTGACGGCGCCGCGTCCGGCGTCAACTTGGGTGGCAGGCTTACGATGACCCGTGGCGCCAAGCGGGCGGTTAGAGGCAGCTGGCGCCGTGCCAGCTCCGCCACGTAAACCTGACATCCTCCACCACCCAAAATGGAAAAATTAAATGCACATAAATCCCCGCCTGAGATAGGAGTCTAGAAAATTATAGGTTGCATATCGCATATCACTGAAATAGTTCCGGCGTGTCTCAGGCGCTGGAAGTAGACAGTCAAACGCTGCAGTGGCTGGTTGTCGAAGGCAGTTCGGTGGTTGGTTGTCTGAATCAGTGTGGTGGTTGGGTGTATCATTCAGTTTGTTAGTTGGTTATCTGGAGTAGTGTGATGGTTCGTTGTTTAAGGCTGTGGTGGTTGATTGTCTAAAGCAATACAGAAGTTGGTTGTGTGCGGCAGTGTTGTGGTTGGTTGTCTAGCGCGCTGTGGAGGTCGGTTGTGTGCGACAGTGTGGTGGTCTGCTGTCTGAGGGAGTATGGTGGTTAGCTGTCTAAGGCAGTGTGGTTATTGGTCTAGTTGTCTGGGGGCAGTGCGGTGGTTGGTTGTCAGGCAGTGT
This sequence comes from Panulirus guttatus, assembly GCA_032361385.1. NCBI lineage: Eukaryota > Metazoa > Arthropoda > Malacostraca > Decapoda > Palinuridae > Panulirus > Panulirus guttatus. The sequence goes on along the minus strand of JAUUDW010170727.1, from coordinate 7,939 downwards.
TGGTTGGTTGTCAGGGGCAGTGTTGCCGTTGGTTTTCCGGGTCAGCGTAGTGGTTGGCTGGTTTAGGTAGTAAAGTGGTGCAGTAGCTGGTTGTCTTCACCGGAATACTAGTTGGGAGTTTGTGGTTGCAGAGTATTCATTTGTCTCGCATTGTGTGAAGGATGGCTATTGTGTATTATTGCGTCAGTTTAATGATTCGGTGTCTGTATGAGATGAAGTGGCGTTCGCTGCTTGGGTAGGCAGTATGGTTGTTGTTTACCTGGGAAACTGTTGTTGCTGGTCGTTTGGAATACTGCATTTAGTGTGAAACAGTTTACTATGGTTACCTGCGATAATGTAACTGTTCAAGGCTGTCTGAGTCGGTGTCGTAAGTTGGAAAAACTAAGACGCTGCTTACTTCAGTAGTCGTGATTTGCAGTCTAGGTCAGTATGCCGGTTCGTTCTCAATGGTAAATTATCGGCTCTGGTTAAGTGGTAAAGTGTACTGGATGACTGAGTTAATGTTTGATGTGAATGTCTTGCCTGTCTGAATCAGCAAAGCTGCTGATGCGTTGGTTGTCCAGAGTTGTTTCGATGGACTCTATTTTCGTCTGTAGCGGCTGACTGACCAGAATATTGTAGTGACTAGCTATCTGGGACTGTATTCATTTGTATTCTGGGACACTTTAGTGATTAGTTGTTCGCAGCACAGACGTTCGCTGTATGGAACAGTACAGGAGGTGGCTGTACTAGACAGTTCAGGAACTGGCAATATGAATCATAAAAAATGATAATTCAGGGCAGTGTAGTACCCAGTTATACGCTGTGCAAATACGGTAGGCCGGGGCATCTTTTAGCATTTCATGTGGTGGGGCATTTGCCCAGCGAGTCGTATTGCCCGCCTCTTCAGTAACGACAAAATCTACACATTTACCTCAGTGAATAAAACCAAATCGGGCTGTTTTGGAAAAAAAAAGTATGAGGGGACAATTTTACCTCTTGCCCCACCACTGAACATTCCTTGGGAGATGCCCAGGATGGGCTGTGCGGCACAGTGGAGTGTTTCCCTATCATTGAGATGTGCTCGTCTAGAATGAAGTAGCATGGACATCTTAATGAGCGAGTAAGTCGTTCTGAATAGTGTGTTGACAGATTGGTTATGTAAAAAGTACTTGATCGTTTATCAATTGCAGTAGTACTGGGGTTTTAAGGCCGATCAGTATTTCACTATTTCTGAGACTGATTATTGCATACTCGAGGCACAAACACTTCACTGTATAACAAATGTGATGTTCGGTCGTCTGATGTAGTAGGAACTTAAGCACATTAGAAAAGTGACCACCCTGCGGACGGCTGACAAAAAGTCACCTGGCACGAGGGCCTCTGAGAGGAATTTTATCAGGGGATACAAGGTTTCTTTCGCGTCCCCTTCCCTTCTTCATTAGTCATCCTGTTTTTATCCACAACGGTTTTATGCCATGAGTTGTAAGGCCAAAAAGGGTATGGAAGATGAGAGAGGGGTGGAATGGAGCGCTGTTGATTTTCTGAGATCCCGGGAAATCCCTGGGCCCCCTTTGGGACCCTCGGGCCCGGGTACGGTTTACCACCTGCAACCCCGCCCCCTCAGAGGCCCTGCCTGGCACTAGTTCGGATTCAATGTCGAAGTAGACAAACTACAAGCAATGTGAGAGGGTAAAATATCAAGAAACTTACCTTACTAACGGTTGTATAATTTTCCTGCATTCATGAAGAATTGATGAAAGCTGTTCTTCTGATGGGAAAAAACACCATACCTTATTTTCCAGACATGAAATTTCTCCAAAATAAGATCCACGCAAGGCACTTACCTTAAATCTTCAGCGTATATTTCTGTCCTGTGTACGCCGCTGGAGAACGCATCTCATCACGATAGTAGCGTCTTCCAATTCAGAGGTATTTCTACACTACAATATGAACACTTGCTTACAGAATCAGTCAGGCAGATCGCGTTCCAAAATAATGTAAACTACGGCCTTGCAGGTTGGAGTATGTATCCAAAGTTCTCAGCTGATGAAGTCTTACCTTTCACAAAGTTCAGAAAACATAAGAACCCGTCAAAGGCGCCAAAAATGACGTCATTCTTTATAAAGGTATAAACTTCAATGTAATCGAAAAAGAAAAAAACGATATGATTCAACAAAAGGGTTGTCATTTCCCAAAGCTTCCCATAAGAGTAGGCTCCTTGTAAATTGTACAATCAGACTGTTTTTAACGCTACTTCATTTATTTCTTAATTGACTTATACATATGAGCAGAAATACGAAAAATGGTTATACCAGGTAATAGATTCAACTCGAATATAACATCAAGATGTACGTATAGAGACGTCGGCTTCTTGCAGGTAATATGTTATAACGTTTATACATAAGTTTACTAAATATTTTGCTCTCGTTGCATGTAGAAGATGCCATAAAGCATATACTAAGAAAGTATCGGAATATGCATTAGCAATTTGTGGATTTCACGTGAATAGACCTCACACATATTGCACTTATTTGTAGAAATTGCCTGCCTTTATGTGTTCAAAGCTGATTTTTGTATATTACCACTAACGAGTTATTAGCAGTTCATATTCCTTAAGACTAGAACTCGTCATAGGCTTAGAAAATATTTTTGCGCCAACGGATAAATTTGTGTTTTTTTTGGAGAGAGAAAAAAGTGATTGTTATCCCTGATAGTATGAATGCACAAAAAATGCAGCAAAATTTTGACTTCATTGAACTGAGTTCTTGAACACTCAGAACAGTGCCCAAACACAGTGAGCCTTGTTATCCACAACAAAATTTACCGTATTCTTTAAATCGATCTAAAAAAGTTTTAATTATGTCTCTGCCGTAGCAGAATTGCAAGGCCTCTGACCAAATACTGCTTCTTATGGGTCTTCCTGATTGATTGCCACATGGTAGTCTTCCTTAGACTCGGTAATCACTCACCTTTCAGTGAAACGAAATCGGATAACCTTAAGAATTCAGCAGTCACCATACTCCCAGTGGCAACAGCCATCTTACTCTTAAGAGTAACTAACTGCTGCACTCTCAAAGTTAGCCAACCACTATACTTATTCAGAGCCGGCAGCTAGTTGTTTCCAAACAAGCAAACTCTATAGCATCACATTTCCCCAGACAATTAACCTACCACAAACCTTGACGAAAAAGCTGGATTTCAGCTTTTCCCTTAACCCATTGCTGGTTCCTCTTTAGCCTCTCTGATTCAGCATCTTCAACCTAGCCTAACCCAAACCCTATATAGGAGCTCTCAGATCCTCTCAGTTCTAAGAGCATTATTCTGTCTTCCCCACAACACAGCACAGCATCCCTGAAATTTTCTTTAAACAGCTTCCTTTCAATATCCAAAAGTGATCATAGCATCTTTCAGTTCCCCTGGCCCAACGTTACTTGACCCACACTCCCCTTGACCTAATTGAATTCATTTAGTCCCTGATGTTAACACTAAGACCTGACTGGATATCTGGGAAATGTCCAGTCACCCCACATAGCATCCTTCAATATGTATGGCTAGATAATCCCCCTACTCAACAGCAGTTCAGTACCTTGACCCTGAACTGAGTATTTTCAGTGTCCACGACCGCTCACAATGTTCCTCAATTCCATCCAAGCAAAGCGAGCCATAGAGTCTCTGTAATGTAAATTATCGTATACTACAGTCTCTTTAATAATGAACAGCATCCCACACACTCCTTTTACTCATACAGCATCCCACACACTCCCTTCAACTAACCGCAGCATATAACACGGCTCCCTTGAACCATTAGAGTCAAACGGTGTTCCTCTCAAAATGCACAAAATTCGAAATTTATTTAACACATCATACTAAAATGTGTGACCTTTTACCAATCTGATCCGTGAGTTTTTAAGTTTTTAATTTGCCCTGTGGTCTTCACCCAGGTGTGTCTTATATGTTTGAAAATAACCACTTTCCAGAGCCACTTCAAAACATGCCCTTTAAAGTCTTTGTATCCTTAGATTTTTATATTTTGGGACGACTGTGTTATATACCAACCATCTTTTATAACAAACAGAAAATAAAAAGAAGTGCTCTTTATCGTCTTTGAAGACAAAACCAGAATAAGCAGGACAATTTTATCTCCGACAAAACTGAAGGACTATGATTGGACATCAGTCATATTTTCGTGTGGCCTATGAACATGTAGTTTAATACAAGTATGTACAGAATATTGGGCACAAATGCACATCATCATGTTATGGAAAAGAAAGTAAAAAATCTCAGATTGTGTCTGATGACCTTATCTTTAGCAAACAAAAAAAAGCAGTTGGTGCCTCTGTGAAAGTGATAGGCTAGATTTTGTGAACCTTGGAACCTTTAGAACCAATTATTACAATCTTCAAGATACTTTTACTCTCAGGAGTACATATGGTATAGATATACAGCATCAGAGGGCATGGTTCCTTTTCTAGACTCCAAAAAGATCATTCTGTATTGGTATGATAATCATAGAAGCCTCACAGGATAAGTATCAATGAAATTTACCAGCTCAGCCAGACTGTGAAGGGTATTTTGGCCTACAGGCAGTAGATTCAACTGCTTAATTTAATTAAAACAACAGTCCAGCTTGGTTTTAGACTTTTGTCCTTGGAGGATGACTAACCAACTTAAGGTATACATATGTTACCATAAACTGTATTTTAGGAGAAATATTTGAAAGTATTTTCCTTGTTATTATTTTGATATACTGTATGTGTGATGACTGTGATGAATACTTTACTTGGTATATATAATCTCATAATGATTAGTTCAGCAAATATTTTCTATATAGATTTACAGCAGATTTTTTAAGTACAGTATTTCAGGTTATATGTATTTTTGACAGCACCAGCAGTGGCAGCAAGGATCACAAGAAGAAGCCTCATTCCCAATCCTCCCAGAAAATACTGGTTTCACACCTTATGATTAGAAGTGTCACTGATGGGGATGCAGGTGCTTACAAGTGTCTGGCTAAGTCTGTGGTAGGCGAGGACTCGGCCCAGGCTGTGATCCGTGTGGTGCCCCGTAAGTCTATCCCTGTAGATGTTGATCTACAACTTTACCTCCTTAAGTCTTACACCCGAGGACTACATTGATTCCATATAAACTTTTTGTGTGAGAAATAATTTAAGTTCCAACAGAAATCTTAATATAGAGCTCTGCTTCCTAAGATTGATGTTATAAGTTCCAGGAAAAAGTTGTGTTCATGAATTTCTTAACTTACACCCCCAGATCCCTCTAGTACTAGTAAAGATGCTTGAGAATTCTTTCTCTACAGTTCTTCAAACTATCCACTCTCACCCTAGTTTGAAAACTGTTTCTTCTTGTGTATTACTCTCCATCTTGCCTCAGTTTTCATTCTGTGTTCTTAATCTAAAGTAATTATATTTCAAAATTTTTGTTAACCCTGTTTCTCTGCCCTAAAATCTTCCAGTTAATGTTTCTTTGCAGATTACCAATCTCATCTGTAATTATCAACTTTTCTCTTACAGAATTTCTGTATATTAGTAATCAAATCTTTTGGCAAATTGATTCTTTTGTAAGATTATCTTCTTGATTTCTTAAAATACTTCCATGTAGGAATTGTTTTCTGACTTGTCTTTCTTAGCTATTTGTGTGTGAATTTCTTTTTCAAACATTTCTTTTGAAAATGAATCTCATATAATATCTGTTGGATTGATTAAACTCTGTGAAGTTATCTCAAGTAGTATACCAATAGAAGATTGTTCTTCATGTCCTTGTGATACATGATAGAAACTGGACATTCTACCTCACATAATTAACACAAATTTTGATGAAAAGTGTACATACAAACAGAAGACATATTGCTGAGTCAAGAACACAGTACGCCTTTTCCCCGTTTAAATTTGAAGATGCATTCCTGGAAGGCAAAACCTACTGGAAATGCCATGTAGTGAATCCCATTTTACCATAGGATTCAGTTGAATAAGCCCTTCTCCTATCCCCAACAAACTTCAGTCCTTCCCCACTCACCAAGACCCTCGCATTCAGATCCCTCATTGCCCCATCCATAGACAGGTTAAACAGCCAGGGTAATATCACTCTTCCTTGTCACAAACCTAACTTCTTCCAGAACCATTGACCCTCCAGTCTTCCAACTCTCACACATGTCTAACTCTCATGATAGAATCTAATTTCTTAAGGTAGATTTTGTTCGTCGTCTTATATTCATAGTACCTTTCACAGAGCACCTCTTTCATCCTTCAACCCTGTCTTATGCTTTATCCAAATCCAGAAATACCACATACAAATCCTTCTCTTTTTCTGAGTATTTCACACACAAATTCTTCTAAGCAAACACCTGATCCCCACTTCCTCCACCACTCCTAAACCCACATTGTCCTCCCCAGTTTGATGCTAATGCATGTCACAATGCTCTGAGTCTCTAGTTTCCCATGCACTTACACCTCTGTAATGTGAACACTCTTTATACCCCTATACGTGTATTCTGCAAATCCTTAGGCACCTCAACTTGAACCATCCATACATTAAAAATTTCAACTAACAAATTAACAGCATTATCACCCAGTTTTTAGAGAGGTTCAACTGCAATCCCATCCACTCTAGCTGCTTTGCCACACTTTACTTCTCTAAGTATTTCTCACATAGATCCTTCAAAACAACCTGATCCACACACCCTCTACCACTCCTAAAGCCATGTTGTTTCTCCCCAGTCTAATGCTCCGTGCATGTCACCACTCTCAGTCTCTACTTTCCTATGAACTTGCATCTCTATAATATGAACATTTTTTTTTTTACCCCAATATGGATATTCTGCAAATCCTCAAGCTCCTCACCTTGAGCTATCCATACTTTGAAAGTCTCAGCTAATCAATCAACATTATCACCCATTTTTTTGAGAAGTTCAACTGCAGTCCCATCCACTCCAGCCGCTTTGCCACTCTTTATCTTATGCAAGGCTTTCACCACCTCCTCCCTTTTTCACCATACCACTTGTGATGACTCTCTTGCTTCACAAACCTCCATGTCCCGACTCCACATCTGCCAACCAAGGATGGAGTGAAAGATGTTTTGAAGGCTCAAAGCCCGAACATGCAGGAGGTTGAAAGGCATACCTGGGATACAGTATACTGAAGTGATGTATATAGGGAGTGATGTACTGTTAGTAGACTGAAACAGGGTATATGTAGCAATCAGGGGAAACCAGAGATAGGTCTGTGGGGCCTGGTTCTCATTAATGGTCAGTGGTTTCAATGCATTGCACATGACAGCAAGAGATTGGATGTGAGCAAAGACACTATTTCGTTTGTTTTTGTCACAACCTAGCTAACACAGGAAACTGCAAACAAGTATGACAGAAAGTGTGTGTGTATGTATCTATATATTGCAGTAGGTCACAGTGATATGCATGAAGTAGTATTTGCTGATAACCAGAAGGAAAATGAAACACAATAAGTTCCCGGGTGCACATTTGTGTAATGATTACATTGTGAGGGGAGATACAAGAACGAGATAGAAGACTTAGAACAGTCAGTTTATATGCAAAGAAGAGGCAGAGCTAAGATGCAGTTGGTAAACAAATGTTTCTGGTTGGTGGTGTTCGGGTCTGGTACCTTGCCTGTCATAAAATTTTATTATGTGGACAAGACAAGGAACTGTTTACAAATTTTGCTTACAACAAAACTATCCAGTTTCATAGCCCTTCACTAATATTCAAGTTAGAGTGCTTTTTGTATTTAATAAGAGAAGATCCAATGATCTTTGTCTTGGTCAGGGAGTTAAAGTTAATAACTGAGTTAGCATTACTCAGTAAGTACAATGGTCATAATTTTTAACATGATGAAATAAAGCATTTGATTCTTGTCCTGTTCTTATACAGTATTTATGGTGCTTAATCTAACAAAGAGATCCTTAACAGTTTGCCTAATATAAAGCG
>JAUUDW010170616.1:0-14741 GCA_032361385.1 Panulirus guttatus | reverse complement strand
TCATCATACAGAATCGGAAAAACTGTGGAACAAATATAGCTTCAGAAATATCATTGAAAAATCCGAAATGCATTAGCATGTAACTTCATTAATTAGATGTAAGATGTGATGGAGAAATTTAGGAGGCAGGGAAGCTTTTAGGAAAATTTGTATTGCATAGACACTTTATATATAGTATTGCTATAAATGAAAGTAAATGAAATGCACATGTTCTTACTACAGTTAGCCTTTGTAGTGTTTCTCAATTGACCTTAATTGAGTTTAGACAAGCAAAATATTATTGCATTTTAGCATAATTAAAAGTTTGTTAAGATAAGCTTCTATGGTTATTGATTAGGTCCAGCTTAATTCTTCATTATTTGTTGATACTGTATATACAGTAACAATCATGACCTGATAGTTGACTACTTATACACACTGAACATGGGTCTGCTCCACAGACTTTGCCATATATGCGTGTATTACCACATGCAAGGGGTTCACTTCAAGCTGTTCTGTGCTCCACAATCAGACCATAGCATAAACTTAGTTATAAACAGCTGTCTGCTATGCTCGGGTCACTCATACTGGCTTTATCTCTAAATCCTTGAACTCTTGTTTAAATTGGAGTTCCCCAAAAGAGCAGTTCTTTCTCCAACCTTCCCCAGTCTCTTCTTACATGAATTGTTTCCTTCAGCAAACCACAACGTTAAGATCCTCTCTTATTTAGATGGCCTCACAATCACATTACAGCACCCTGACGTCTCAGTATTACTCTTTTAACACCAGATAGACACATATCACATGTTCTTGTTCCCTTGAATAAACAGTCGCTCCCACTAAACCAAACACTGACCATTCTAGGCATAACATATAACATGCAGATTACATTTGCTTCCCACACTAATAATGTCAACAGAAAACGCAGCACAAACTAAATGCCTTCAAACACTAACTGGTATCATTGGACAAGAAAAGAAGTCCTTAACATACTTTAAATATGATTCATGTGCTTTACCTTAGACTACACTTCAGCTGCCTGGTCTGGCCTCTTAATTTAACGCAAATAAGAAAAAGCTGTAGGCAACACAGAATAGTGCCCTAGAGCAATCACTGGCTACCTAGTAACCACAAACACTCAACGCCAACACAGTGAAACAAAGATCTTCCCAATACAATCTCATCTCAACATGCTTGACTTTAAATTCTGTGCAACCGCACTAGACCCCTACCACCCAAAGCACTCCATAATTAACCACAAACCCCTAAGTAGAAACGTAAGACTTGCCCATGTCTCACACTTCAGCAACCTTTACTCACACAAGTAAAGCACTGACAAATCATGTACACAGTGAAATAACCCAGTACGCACTTAAAAACCACCCTTCCACATCAGTCTTCAACTCCAGCCCATCAGGCACACACCTAAGAGAAGCCACACTTCCCGGACATACCCAAGTCATTCTATCATCTAGACTCTGGAAGTCACCCATCCCTACAATTCTACAAACACCATTTCAACAAATCCAAAGACTGTTCATGCCCATGATGCAGCTACCACAAAGAAGATGCTGAGTACTTATTACTCAGTTGGCCTGTATGCTCTGCACATACATCTCTACATGTAGTGATGGCTTCCTCAGGGCTGCAGGAACTTCATAAAGATAGAAGGTACTTCTCGGGTGGAAAGTAATTAAGTACTTAGAATGGGTGTTACCGAACTCTGTTTGTTACGCTGCAAATGAAAGGTCACCTCTAGTGAGGCTGTATTTGCCTCAGTTGACAAAGCAGATTATAGTCTTATCAAAGAAAATTTTCTGCTTTAAAGGAGGCCATTGTGTCCAAGCTGCTGATTGTAGTGCAGCCTTAGGCTGAAGGAGCCCTTAGAAGAGCTGTCCTGGGTAATGCAGAGACCCTTTCTATAATGGAATTTATCTCTCTCTCTCTGTTTACAGCACCAGAGGTTTTTAAGTTTCATTTCTTTTCTATGTACATTACCTACATGTGGAGTGCTGGCATTTTTTCCACAAACGTACAATCTCTCTGTCTCACACATAACCCTTGACAGCGTTTAACTTGCATAACTTGCTCTATGTAACCTAGATTTTCTTGTGGCGAGTGCTATGTGCTGAAGCTTGATTTTGGCAAAAACTCACTTTAGGGACTGTATTAATATGTACTGTAAGTAACTACTCTCTCAGCATGGAGGATTCAGAGTTATTGCAGTTGAAAGAATACCATGTAATATAAATAAAGGTAAATCAGACTGAAATATATGAGAGCCTAGCTAGGAAGCTTAAATGAAACAGATCAGAGGGAAAATGAGAATTAAATAAAGACATCCAAGGAGTAGAAAATATGAGGCAAAAAGAAAACAGTTAACGGATCAGTCACAACTAGTACAGAAAGAACAAGTATATCAAGTAATCTTGCAGTAGAAGTGAAAGGAATGAATACAAACATGGATTTATCAGTAGTAGATGGAAGAGAGCTTGAACTTCAAGAATGAATAGGGCAAAACCAAACCAGATATTGTTGAAGTTACAGAAATGAAAATTACCAAAGAGATATCCTCCAGATGGAAGGAAAGAGAGGACAAAGGAGAGGTAGGTTTCCATTTAGTAAGGGATTGTCTAGAATTATAGGATGTACTTGTGGGTACTCTGTTGAAGCACCACTAAAATGGAAACGCATTAGTAGGAAGAACTTACAAAAGTGTTGATAATTTTCAGGGCTCGAAATAGTTTTAATAAATCAGAACAGTTATGTACAGTTTATTAACGAAGATAACGAAGACACAAACAGGACAGTGCAGGAGACATTAAGTCATGCTCATTCTGGAGATCATAGTGTTAATGATGTGGGATTTCAGTTTTAAGAAATTGTTTGTGATTTTTGGATTCATATGGAGAGAGAGTCATTGAAGATACAAATTCTCATGATATGCACAGAAAGAACTCCTTTTACCAATATGTCACTGAGCAGAGTTAGAGGAACTGATGTACAATCAATAGCAATCCTCTCTTTGCATATCAGTATGAAATATGCAAATGAAAAATATCAGATATACCTTAGTTGGAAAAGTGATCATTTGATTTTTAAATTTTATTAGCTTTTAGTGATGACAAAATGATCAGAGGAGAAACCAGATTGAAAGAGAACATACAGTTGTTAAGTACTATTATCTCAGCATTCTTTTTTATGCCAGTTTGGTTTCTTTTACAGTGGCTAAGCATAAGACTCCTAAATTACAATACGTGTTAGATTCATTCATCCTTCACATTTTTTACTTTTGTTCATATTGTAAAACCTTGAGTTCCATTTCACATTTATATCAACTTTATCCGTAGCTGGACTATGTTTTACTGATATTTGTAATGAACTGATGTTTATTTAACTGAGGAAGCAGTTGTCTTCATATGATCAAATAAAGTTTTGTTTTGTGTAACTTTCATTTATGATTTCCTTTCACAGAGTGGCTGCATCATGAATCACTGAGAATTAGTCTTGAAACTGTAGATGTAAAATGTTTTTACGTGGTTCACAGAAACTAATTGTTGACATGATTCATAAGAGAATTGGATATATATTTTTAGGTTTTAATGTAATGTTCACAAAAGTAAGAATATAGTCACCATTTGTTAGCTTTATATTTCTGTTTGATAATATTTTCATGATAGAGATTCTAGCTGTGGACAAAAAGACCTGTTGAGACTAACCCTTGAAACAGAAATGTAGAAAAATTGAAAAGAAGACTGAGAGTTAGCACTCCCTTACCTATTTTGGGTATTGTGCTATTTTCAGAATTCTAAAATCCATGTTTAGTTCCTGTTGCCAGAGAAAGTGATGTGTATCTTTAGCTAAGCACTGAGTTCTTTACTCTTCTAAGCTTGTAGACTAACTGTTGCTACTTTTCAGCTAAAGGATCTTGCTTCTGGGAAACAGGAATCATGTATGCCACAGTGTTACAATCTGCATCACAGAAATCCACGTTTACTCCCTTAACAGACTTGAATCCATATACCCTAACTGATCAGCTACTCCACTCATATCTTGAGAACTAATGAGGGAACTGTCTTCTTCATATCTTGTGAACCAGTGAGGGGACCATATGCATCATACCTTATGAATCAGCGATGGGATTGTTTGCTCCATATTTTTGAACCAGTGAGAGTTCATCCACTCCAAGTCCTGTGAATAAATGAAGGGATTGTCTGCACAATATCTTGTGGACCAGTGCAGGGATTGTCCATACCATACCTTGTGAATCAGTGAGGAGATTGTCTTCTCCATTTCATGTGAACCAGTGAATGGACTGTCAACACTATATCCTGTGAATGAGAAGGGGATTGTCTGCTCCACCTCCTCTGAACCTGTGAAGGGATTATCTGCTCCATATCTTGTGAACCAGGGAATGTATTGTCTGTTGAAGACCTCGTGACCCAGTGATGGAATTGTCTGCTCCATGTGTTGTGAACCACTTCAGAGATTGTTTGCGCCATACCTCATGAATTAATAGAGCAATTGTCCACTTCATATCTTGGGAACAAGTGATGGGATTATCTGCTTCATATCTAGCAAACCAGTGAGGAGATTGCCTTTCCAAGTCTTGTGAACCAGTGATGAGGATGTATGCACCAGTCTGTGAACCAGTGATGAGGCTGTATGCACTATTATCTTGTGATTTAGTGAAGGGACTGTCTGTTCCATATTTTGTGAACTCGTGATAAGACTGTACGCATCATGTCTTGTGATTTAGTAAAGGGATTGTCCGTTCCATATTTTGTGAACCAATAAGGGGACTGTCCATTATGTAACTTTTGAATCAGTGAAGGGATTGTCCACACCAGATCTTATAAATTGCCTACCCACAACCTGCATTAGGCTATGTTCTGCTGTAAACAGCTTCAGTATCACACATAGAATTATACTTTTACACAAATATTAATTGCCAGTGAAGAGTGCACCATATTTTATATCAAACTCAAACATTCATCCATTTATGAGTGTTTTATAATCTTTGGAAATTTAGATTCCTGGCATCTTCATTTGTTGTAGGTTACTTATAGCTCATTAGGTAAAGTCTAAGTATTATGTGTATCAGTGGAACATTGCTGTCATGTGTGTAAAGAGATATATACCCTTAAATTATTGTAAAAGCTGTGTTGCAACCATCGCTATTGCATCCATTTAGATTGGTAATTATAATTAGACAACTGAAAGCAAACGATATTTTCATGTTCATAATTTTAAGTGGATGTATTATCAGTTTCGTATTACACAATACTGAACGTATGCTGTTAATACAACATTGTTTTTACATGTGCTGGTTTGGGTAAATGGAACTTCCATTCTGTAATTGGAGACCTTTCAAAGTTGCATGTAAGATGAATAACTCAGATTTATTATGATGGATTGACTTTAATTAAGGGAGCTTTAATGAAATCAAATAAACCATTGTCTAAATTTGCCAAGAACTGCAACAAAGAGTCCTTAGATAAATAGAATTTGATGAATCTGTCACTGCAAATCATGTGGAGCAAGATTTCCAAATCCCAGACTTTGTTTGTGTGTATGTGTTTTGACTATTATTTGTCATAACTGTTTGTGTGTTATGGGGGGAGAGGTTTATTCTTATGTAGCCCCATGTCTAAACCTTTTATATCATGTTTTTGCTTGTATTTGTGTGTGTGTGTGACTATTATTTGTGATTAATGTTTGTGTGTTATAGTGGAAGAGGTTTTCACTTCTGTAACCCCATCTCCAAACCTTTTATACCATGTTCCTACTCTTATTTGTATATACACACATACCAACCACAGCCAGGTATCTATTTATCTTCCAGCCCCAGTTGGAGGATGAACAGCTGGAATTAGCTGAGTGGCCAACTGCCATGCCTAGGATTCATACCTGAGTAGGCCCTTGTGTGGATCATGACCAGCATGGATTGCAATACAGTTGCTGATCATGTGACTATGGATGCTTTCTTTACAATCATGAAACCTAAAGGGAGATATGCTGTGCCTGGTTTTGGACTAATTGTGTAGTCCCAAACAATATCAGTGCCGTCCAGTGCAGTTTCATTAAGTAAAATACTTGTTATGACTGATTATTCAAAATTTTATCAAACATATTTTGTGTGATTCAAATAAACAGATAGATAGATAGATAGATAGATAGATTAACATAGGAGGCCTGACATTTCTTATGGATGCAAGGCATGTGTTGAAAATAGATTGATTTAGGACATTACATGGTGTGAAGAGGGCCGACGTCAAGGATATGTCTATCCCTGCAATTGTTAACCTCAGGGGGACGTACATCACCACCAAGATTGACGCCTGGGCATCTGTTATCACTGTGGTGGACATTAAGGAGGCAATAATCACAGCCATGGTTGATATGAATAAGGCATTCATCACCAGTGTGGTGGATAATGAGGTATCTCTGCTGTTTTTGACTTCTGTTGAGATTTGTCACTAGCATTGATGGAAAAGTGTCTCATTAACGTTTTTTGACATCAAGGAGGCATCCGTCACCACCATGGTTGGCATTAAGGTGTATGTCTCCATAGTGGTTAATGTAAAGATTGTGTCCATTACTGCCATGGTTGATGTTCAGGAGGCATTCAAAATCATCAAAGTTGACATCGAGAAAGTGCTCATCATCCTCATAGTTGATGTCAAGAAGGCATCCAATGCTTCCATAGTTCAAGTCAAGGGGGCATCCATCATGACTGTGGTTGATGTCAAGGAGGCGTTCATCATTGTCATGGTTGATGCTAAGGAGGTATCCATTACCTCCATGGTTTGACAGTGAGGGATCCATCACTGCTGTGGGTGACATCACAGCCATGTTTGACATCAAGGTGTCTATCACTGTTCTTGTGTTGACATCAAAGAGGTCTCCATCTCCATCATGGTTGATGTTAAGGTGTCCATCACCACTATGGTTGATGTCAAAGATGTTTACCACCACTTTAGTGTGACATTAAGGTGGTCTACCATGTGTGGTTGACCTCGAGGAGGCATACATCTCTTCCGTGGTTGATATCGTGTGTGCCTGTCACCGCTGTCATCATTGTTAAAGAGACATCCATCACCACCGTTGCTAATGTCAAACAAAGCGTCCATCACCACCATGGTTGACGTCAAGTAGTTGTCCGTTCCCTCTCCAGTTGCCTAATGTTGAGGAGACCATCGTGGTTGACGGCAAGGAAGTGTCTGTTGTCACTGTGGTTGATGTCGGGGGGGGGGGTGCCTCTCACCACTGTGGTTAACGTCAAGATGCTGGTCACTGCTCAGGCTGACGAAGGATACATCTATCACTACAATGGGTGATGTCAAGGAGTCTGTCGCTGCCGTGGTTGATGTCAAGGAGCCATCCATCCCCGCCATGGTTGACATTAGGAAGATATACATAATCAACGCGGAAGACGTTAAAAAGGTGATCATCACTGCCGTGGTTGATGTCAAGGAGGCATCCATCACGACCGTGATTGACATCAAGGAGGCGTCCACCACCGCCATGGTTGATGTCAAGGAGACTTCATTCCCCGCTATGACTGACATCATTGAGGCATCAATCATTGCCGTGAATGAGGTTTCTCAGCTGTGGTTAACGACGACAGTGATCCATTACCGCCATGGTTAACCTTAAGTTGTCTATCATTACTCTGGTTGACATCAAAGAGGCCTCCATTACCACCTTGGTTGACGTCAAGGAGGAGTCTGTCACAGCTGCTGTTGACGGCAAAATGTTTGTCATTTGTGGTGGAAGCCAAGTATACTTCCATTATCACCTCGGTTGAAGTCAAGGTGTACGTCTCCATCGTTAATGTCACATGTGTTGACCAGCACATTGGTTGACGTTAAGTAGGCTACTATTTCTGCACTTTTGGACAATGAGGAGGCTTCCACCACCACCATGGTTGATGTCTAAGAGGCGTCCATTACCACCGTTGCTGACGTCAAGGAAGCGGTCATCAGCCCAAGATGACTTCAAGGAGTTTTCCATCTCCGCCGTGGTTGATGAGTAGTAGGTGTCCATCATTTCTGTGGTTGACGTCAAGGTGTCTATTACTTTCCTTATTGATACCAAGGAAGTCTCCATTAGCAACATGGTTGATGTCAAGATGTCCATCACCACTTTGGTTGACACAGATGTCAGTTACCGCGGAGGCATGGCCATTGTGGTATATGTTTAAGGAAGCATCCATTATTGCCGTTGTTGGTGTCGAAGCTTCCTTCACCATCATGGTTGACGTCAAGATGCGTGTTACTGCTCTGGTTGACATCAAGGTCACCGTGGTTGACGCTAAGGAAGTGTCAGTTATCACTGTGGTTGACGTCAAGGAGATGTCCATCGCCGTGTTTGACATTAGAGAGGCATCCATTGACACCGTAGAAGACATCAAGGCGTCCATCACTGTCGTGGTTGATGTCAGGGAAGCATCCACTACGACCATGGTTGACGTCAAAGCGTCCATCATTGCCGTGGTTGATGTCAAGGAGGTATCCAAGGAGGCATCAGTCACTGCTGTGGTTGATGTCAGGGAGGTATCAATCCACACCATAACTGGTATCAATGAGGCATCCATTGTTGACGCGGTTGACATAAATGAGGTGTCTCTGCTGTTGTTGACGGCGAGTTGTCTGTCATTATTCTGACTGTCATCAAAGGGGCCTTCATCACCGCCATGGTTGACGTCATGTAGGAGTCCATCACTACTGTGGTTAAGTCAAGATGTCTATGACTGTAGTAGTTAAAATCAAGGATACGTTCATCTTTGCCATAGTTGACGTCGAGGATGTGTCTGTCACCTCTGGATGGTGTGGCATCAAGTTTAAACTCGGTAAATGGCACATCACATTCATCGTGTTGCTTGTTGAGCATGAATTGTGTAAGATCTGTCTGCATTTTTTTGTTCAAAATATCTCTAGTTTTGGGTGGCAACATGTTCCATCAGACCTATGGCCCTAATCCCCCGGCATCATGGGGTACTAAGAATCTTCGGTTCCCCTCCCACAACATCCTCCTCTGTGATAGACCTTCCTCTCACAATTCACTATACCAACATTCGTGGCCTCTCTTCTGTTGAACACCATCTGTCCAGCGCCTTTCTTTAGATCTTACTTTTCTCTGAGACCCAGTTGTCTAACGATGTTCTCACTAGCTCCTTTTTCATATCCAACTGTAACCTCCACTCAAGATTCCAGTTCAAAGGTGGTGTCTGTGCTTATTCCAACATCAGCACACCTGTTACACGCCTCAAGGACCTTTAGTCCCCAAACTTTGATGTTATCTGGCTCAAGATCTACTTCCCATCTACCACAGTTTTTCCTTTGTTTTGCCAATTGCTCTGCTAATTCAACTACAAATTTTGTATCCATCTTCGACTATCTAAACTCCTTCCATGAGACTGTGGCATCCTCTTGCCCGCAAGCCGAGATTCTCTACCTAGGGGGATTTCGTCGTTCACCATAGGGAATGGTTGAATTCCTTTCTTACGGATGGTAGGGGACTGAAGCCCTCACGTTCTCCATTCTCGATTATCTAGAGCAAATTATCTCCCATCCCAACCATATTCCTGACCACTGTGACCTCTCTTAGTATTCTGGATCTGTCTTCACTTCTAATCCTTTGAGCTGTAACTAAGCAATCTATCCCCCAGTTGGTTCATCTGATCACAATCTCACAAATGTATCTGTCTCGACGGTATATCCCCGTGCAGCATCCCCTACTAAATGTAAATATTGGCACCTCAGCAAAGCTGACTCGAATAACTTAAGAAAATTTGTTGTGACTTGCCTTTGGTAAATTACTGTCTCTTATGTGGTGATCTTTGTCTCCACCAAACGTATAGCAGA
The DNA here is from genome assembly GCA_032361385.1 of Panulirus guttatus. Lineage (NCBI taxonomy): Eukaryota > Metazoa > Arthropoda > Malacostraca > Decapoda > Palinuridae > Panulirus > Panulirus guttatus. The sequence continues at coordinate 4,893 of JAUUDW010170616.1, read as the reverse complement.
GGTTATTCTTGCGGGAATGGAAGCATTTATACCCTCTTCCTCCAAGACGACCTCTTCTTCCATTCCATGGTTCAACCGTTCCTGTACTGAGGCCTTTCAGGCAAGGAATCAGACATACCGGGCTTGGAGAAACTCCCTTCTCCGACTTCCATTCCGCAGTTATCATTGCAAGTACGTTTTCTATAAGACAAAGCGTTCCTTTAATCAAAGGAAGTGCGAGACCTTCTCATCATCCACTGATGGGTCTTTTCTGGTCTTTATCTGAGGGCATTACTAACAACGTCTGTCGCTCTCTTTGCTCCCGTTGTTCCGCTAACTCTACCGTGGATGACTTAACATTCCTTCACCCCCTAATCATACTCTAACTAATTCTATGGCTCTTCCCTAATCTCTTTTCGAAATGTCCGAAAAGCGCTTCTCCTCGTGTATTGAAAGAGTGTGCATCTGAGCATACACTTGTGTTTGCTCAGTTGTTCCGTTTTTGTTTCAAAACCAGAACTTTTCCTTCTTATCCCTAAGACTGATGACGTTTAACTCCTCCAACTATTGCCGTCTTCCTCTGACATTGCCATTTCTAGAGTCTTTAGATACCTCCTCAACTCCAATATCCTCAGACCCTTCCCACCCAAACCACTCCAAGTTGAAATAAAAGCCTACCTCTGCCTTACACTTCAGCAGTATCTATTCACAGATTCTCTCACCCCATACAAACACAGTACTGACAAGCATTAAACAAACGCCCTCAGTCTTGAAAATTACCCTACCAGACATTCACCCTACAGAAGCCAAACTCCCCAGGCATACATGAGTCACACTCTCCCGTCTACGCTCAGAACATATCCGTCTTAACAACACTACGAACACCGTTTCAACCTTCCCCTAGACCCCTCGTGCCCACGAAGCAAATACTTCATAGAAAACACCGACTACTTATTGCTCATTTATCCTGCGGTCTTTCCACACAGATGCAGATACATCACGACACTTAATGACCTATGGTCCCGGCATCGTAGAATGTTGATGTAATTGTTGGTGGATACCTGTAATCACGACAGGTAAGGCTCATTACGACACATATAATCCTGCAATGATATGGTTGGGGTATGAAAGCAACAGACCCATTATGGTTTTAAGGTATAAGTAGTTTAGATGAATAAAACATTCTGGGACGGAATTATTTATGATATTAAATACGTTTGTGATGGAGATTTGTTGTGGGTCAGTGAGGGAACTATTGAATAGTCAGGAAAGCCAGGCTATAGAATTTTAGAGACAACAGGCGAATACGTCCAGGACGTGTGCAAATATTGTAGTTCTTCCAGCCCTGATTAGGATGTGTGGCTCATTTCGCTTCCCAAGCGGCGTTCCGTGGCAGTCTTGAGGCTGGAGGCGGCGGCGGTACGTCTCGCCACCACGCCATCGTCCATACAAGTAGGTCGCTGTGGCCTGCACGTCATCACGCTTTAGTAACCGGTAAACTTGAGTGTTCACTGGGACAGTAGGACGTTCAAGCCCTGTAATACAATTTTAATGTTTAAGTATAAAAAGTCTCCCAGCCTTTGATTATTACTGGGATTTATAAGTTTGGAATATGGTTGCCCTTTGAGCGATATTCTTGAACATTCTCTTTCTACAGAGTATAACAGTAACGTCCTTGAGTTCCAAGTTCCAGTGTATCGAACTAATTTTATCAATTTTTCCGGTAAAGTCTCCAAAACGCTTTAACAATGGTAACTCACAAACAAATAATCACAGAATATATTCTTTCTAAAGTAAGTTCATAATTTATCCATTCATTTATTCATTTAATGTAATTTAACTAAGTGTATATCCACCCCAAAATATGTGAAATGTCGGTTTTATAATTTCTCGTATATTTTAGTAACAAAGAACGTAAAATTATGCATATCTGTGTCTTGAAACGACTTTACCGAAACATATTATGAAATATTCTATTTTTGGATCAGTCGAGATGCCGTCATAAAATCCATATATAAACCTCACCAATGTGTAACGGGCTTCACATAAAGAATATATAATGTAATAAATGAACAAATAAAACTTTATGCTATTTCACCACAACACTGTTATAGGCTGGAGCATTCTTTGGTAATGCCAGCAGGACTGCGCCATCCTTGCGAAAGCCTTTGTGTCTGATTAAGAAAGTTAACAGAAGAGATGGATGTACGGTTCACTCTATACCTGACCTTACGACCTCCTGTATTTGTAATACTAGTGATATGTTACAGTCGCTCTCCATCACCCAGCGTGACCTCTCTTACTCCCTTCCCCCGCACAAAGAGGGCACCAGAGGTCAGACGGGGGGGGAGGGGGGGGGGGGCAGGGTGGGTATGTTGTGGCGATATGGCCGACCCTGACCCCTACACCTTATCGCCCGTGACCCCCAGGTACTCCAGCCAGCCATCAGCTTGCTCACAGAGACTCGGGCCCAGTCTTTGTGTTCGCTCGTAGCTGAGCGTTAAAACGCTGGTGAATTACAGCTTTACGTGCGTCTCTTAGTCTTGAAGCTGACTAAATGGGGTGGTGAGGGTGGCGACGCGGCGGTCGGGCCTGCCCTCCCACAGGCAGGAGCAGGGCCGCCGTTGTATTGCTTTTGGCCCATTTAGTTGTTCGTGAGATAAGGGAAAAGATGGTGATATATCGGCACGCGTACTGGAGTTTTGTTTGCCTCATCCGCTATGTTTTCACTTGGAGAGAGAGAGAGAGAGGAATGATGCATTCTTCCTAATCATGCTGATAAACAATAAAAAGACTTATTTCTCTTTTTCTTCATGCAAAGCCCTGATAATAAGGTTATGTTTAGATAGGCTCCATTGGTCTCTGTTGAAATTGTCACCGGTTTACTCCGCAGCCATCAAAGAATCACCAAGTAAGAGTCGACTGTGTTGTGAAACATTTTTCTTTTTTAATATTAGGTCGAAATATTATCATCTACTTAAGAAATGCTGTGACTAGGTTGACCATGGGGTCGGGTTTCATATGTGACTTGGGGAATGGGATGAGTTTGCTTGGAGGTGCTGGTGGTAAGGATTTAGACGCTCCTGCAACCTTCTTTGCTGAAAGGTAAATTTATGAATACTGTAGGAGTTCTTGAGATGATAATGGATAAAATCGAGGTCTTTGATGGGGACAAAGTTAATAGTTTTCAAGTTCTCGTTGTAGATTACAAGTCTTAAGTTTATCGTTAGATTGTGTAAGACAGAAAAAAAAGAAAATATAAGTTAAAGTTTTTGTGTGCTTTTTATGGACCTCTTGATAGGACTTAATGTTTTATTGATGAAGAAAAGGAAGATGAGGGATCGTGGACTTGTGCGATAAAAGGAAGACGAAAGATCGTGGACTTGTGTGATAAAAGGAAGATGAAAGATCGTGGACTTGTGCGATGAAAGGAAGATGAAAGATCGTGGACTTGTGTGATGGGGAATTAGATGTTGATTACGGTCTGCAGTCGGTGGAAGACAGGTAGTTAGTTCTCATTGCCGTGCGACTAGACGTTCTTGTGAACGTGTTTTCCTGATGTGCTACTCAAATGAACAGGATTAAAAAGGAACAGCGTTCCATTGATGTTTATGGGGCTAATGTAGATACGTGGGATTGATTTATTGTCTACCCTTATCACAGTATTTCTCTAACTACATTTTTATAGTATCTGGGTTGCTTTCAGACACGCGGATTAAGGATAACTGTATTTATGAAGTCAGTAGAAAACAAATGTAACGTAGTTTAGAAAATATATCACTTGACAATATTCCATGTATCATTATATCCAAAAAGAAAACAATATTTTTCATGCATAGCACTGGTTAGGTAAGGACAACAGTCGAACGTTTTTTGAATAATGGGAACAATATAAGAAAATTATGATTATTACTACACTCTTTGTCCTGGGTTTGAGTCCTGAAAATAACTCCAAGGAAACAGAATAGAGAGTATGAACTATTAATTCGACGGAAAATATCGTAGAAATTATTCACATATATAATGTTTATCTAATCCCCAACCAGGTTACCTTGATCTGAAAATATTAGTCGTTATTTTATAACAGATCACACGAAGCAGTAAATGCCACAGGAGATGTACGAGGATTTCGTTATGATACAATCCTCGTCCTTCTTACGTTAAATATTACGAAAATTTAACAGAGATTTCTAGAATATTGGAACATTGCCCTAAGTGCTCTCTACCAAGGTACCAAGACCCCACTCAATGTTTACAGGTGAAGGGGTCCAACAAGTCGTCCTAAGCAGGAATAACGCCTTGGACCGAGAGTCTTCCATGACTCGACTGAGCTATGTTATCTATGATTCCCTAAAGGAAGTCCTGCGTGTGGAGGCAAAGGATGTGTTACACCGCGCTGCCTTGGCGTTTTCTCCCGTACTTGATTTACTAAGAAGATTTATATGCGGTTTAATTTTTTGAACTTGACTGTACGAACTTTTAACACAATATATGAATAAAAATGAAGGTACGACCCTTGAGCACGACGTTTGACGAGATCACGACGGTATAGCCTTAAAGTACGAAAATACGAGCCCTTGAGCACGGCGGATGACCCTTGAGCACGAAAGTACGGCCTTTAGGCGCGAAGATGTGACCCCTTATCACTACCTGGCCTGGAAACTTTGACCTGACCATTCTACTCAAGGGTTCTATCGTCATGTTCGGTGATTAAGATGGTGAAATTTAAGACTGCGAACATTAGTATATGCCAAAATAATCTCTTTTACCTTGAATCCTCGAACTTTGATGTTATGTGGCTCAAGGTCTGTCTCCCTACTACCACGTTTGTCCTCTATTTCGCCTACTGCTCCCCTAATTCTACAAACTTTGTATCCTTCTTCGACTATCTAAACTCCTGCCATGAGACTGTGA
>JAUUDW010170505.1:3526-14744 GCA_032361385.1 Panulirus guttatus | reverse complement strand
ATAATCGTTTCTACTAACTTCTTAGAGCTTTATCTGAAAATATCCAAAATCACAATAATGACCTTCTCTACTATATCAACAATTCCAGTCGTTATAACCAGCTCCAAAGACTGAAATGATTAACATCATATGCTGTCTGTGTAGGGTCTCAAATCGTGGTTTTTCAGAAATTTTTTCATTATTTTTTCAACAATATGAAACATACTTCGACCCTTTTCATGGTTTCTCAAATAGTCATTTCAGACTTAAAGGATTGTCATTAGGGTCTCAGGATTTCATCAGTAACCATCCAAAATCACACCGAACGACCTCTATAGACCCATCTCAACAATTCCAACAACTTTATTCGTTATAACCAAATTAAAAGATTGTGACGACTAACTTAATATGTTGTCTCCATTAAAAGTGTGTTATAATAACCTTTAGAGAACGTTCTCAAATATTCTAAAACTTCTATTCGTTTTAACCACCTTAAAAGATGTAATATTGAACTTTTTGGATCCTTTCATGTTGTTTTAAAGATCGTTGTCATTAAATGATATCAAAATAAAGTTTTTGTATAAAGTTAAATCTTAATTAGCTTCCTGTAAAATATAATCAATCTATTACTTCCAACACTGAGAAGAGCTCTCAATGAAGGATAAAAAGAAACAAGGAAAAATCTTTTACAGAGCAAGTGAAATTGTTCTGCCACACAAGAAACTTGTTTACCCTGTAACCAGTTAAGCCATCTCAGGGTTAAGATTGAGGCAACATTCTGATTTTCCACTTGTGAAGCAACCAGGAATATTAAAATATTAAGGAAAACTTGCAGAAGTAAAGTTGTGTAATTTGGTTGTAATTTCATTGTCTGTGAGAAGCAAAGAAAAACTAAGAAGCCTTGACAGATTCTGTGATAGCTTACTTAATTCACAGAAACATAAAATTAAAATCCATTTTAAGGTTTTCAGGGTTCCTCTTTGATGCGGGTCCTGTTATGTTTTCCTGTTGGTATTACAGAATGCTGGCTTTGTGATGTACATTATATACAACCTTCAAATCTGAAGAAAGAATTTTATGACTCGCTGTGATCACTTAGTCAATTTGTTAAGTATTAACTAATGCCTCACCAAAGAAAAGGTTATGGAAGCAAATGTTAAGTAGCAACTGGAATTAAGCTCCTTGAATGTAGAGAACTGACCTAAGAGAGTGGAGCTCAAGTCCTCCAAACAAATTTGGGATAAATTTGTTATTCTTTTGATGTACAGTACTTGGCCAAACTAAGGGCTCCAGATCCCAGTGGGGAAAAGGAAAATATATGAGATTCTTGGGAATACTGGCATGGAGTAAACACATGTTAAGACCTCCTCCATGATGGAGGAGAAAAGATACGATTACTGAGTGATGATTTTACCAATTCAGGTGGATCTAACATATCACATGTTGGATCTGTTAAGTCTTGACATTTGAGTGATAAAATAATTAGGCCTGCAATCAGTTGGGAAAAACCTTGAGCTCTAAGTCCTCATATCCTGCATAATCATTACAGTATCCTGTTTATGAAAAGGAAAGCCTTCCGTTACATTCAGCTGGTTCATGGATAAGTCATGAGCTTTGTGCAATCTCATTATATTCTTAGTATGAGGTTAATGACCTGATAAATATCTATTTTACAAACTATATTTGTCTTTACAAGGGAATGCAGTAACTGGGAAGAGGGTGATACACTTTTAGGGTAAAACAGGCTCTTGTGTCGGAGTTTAGTTATCTTGATTGAACAGGAGTGCCTTTTTTGTATCCTTCAAATGCTGGAGAAAAAACTAACCTCATTCCTTCTGTGATCGCCAGTGCCACGTTTGATGTACAGCTTTTCAGCAACAGAGATGGTTGGGTGGTCATCAGGGGAGTCAAATGCATATCTAAACCAGAACCATCCCCAAACAAGACCATACAATCCAAAAATGTAAAATATAGATGGCCAACCCCAACTTGTTTGAGTAAGCCATCCACTTGCTGACAGAGTCACCACAGTTCCAATATTGCATCCTGGAAAAATATTATCTCTCATCTCTTTATCTATCATGGACTATTCTTCCTTCATTTTTAAGCAGGAAAACACATGAAACAATTCAGTAAGAGAACTGGCAAACATCAGTTGTGGTGATTTTGGTTTACATGAAGGCATTACATCAAGGAACTTTGTTGCTTGCTGTGATAAATAACTGTAATACTATAACAGCTTACATATGTAATATATAGTCCTAACTACTGGTTAGGTTATACTTTCTTAACATCATACCATAATTGTATGTCTATCTCGAAGGTTGTATCTCTATACATCATACTAGACTTGATCCATAACAAGATATATCTAGTAATGTCATACTACACCAGAGATATCTACTTATATCACAATATATTTGAGCTTCATATGCTTACATCTGATGAAAACCATGATTAGGTATTATTTTATCCCCAAAATTGCAATTTGCCCATTCCTCTTCTGATGCGTCTTATCAAGGAAGGTGTGTAGCAGGCCATGAAACTTTTCCCTTCCCCTGAAACTCATTCTGCTTTCATTTCTGTTTGAAATCATTGCAAAGCTGTTCTTGGTAAAGCCAAGCATATCCTACAAATCTTTTTTCTTTCCTCTATTCCAACCTGATCAATCTATTGCTAACTTTCCAGCTAATACAGCCACTGTTTTTTGGTACCTTTTACTCAACTCTGAATGTTTCTGCCTCTAATCCTCCAACCCCATCTCCTCCCACTGAACCTTGTGCCATCTACTATATAGTATTCTTGTGCATGTTCTTCCAGGCACACTCTCAGCTCCATGTGGATAGGGGCAATGGCTCAGATGGCATACCTCCTCGAGTTTGAAAGCAGTGTGCCTCTGAGCAAGCTCCAATTCTTGCTCACCTATTTCACCTCTGTCAAAAAACCACAAGACTTTTTTCTGCTTGGAAGCATGTCTTGGTTTAGCCCATTCCCAAGAAAGGAGACCACTCTACTTCTCCAACTATTGTCCCATTGCTCCTACTTTTGCTGTCTGCAAAGTCTTTGAAACTCTCCTGAATTCTCACTTTCTAATACACACACAAAATATGAAACATAAAAACATACCTCCTATAATGCGTGTCAGAGAACGTGCACGTTCCTGAGGAGGAATCCAATACGAAGCCATAACATTCATGGCAGGGAAGGTTACACCCTAGAAAGAAGTTGAAATCATGTCATCCTTTCAAAACTTTGTAAGCATAGTTGAATGAGTCCAATTATCATAATACTTAACTACAATAAAAGCTAACTCCAGAAATCTATACCAAAAATGCTTTGGTTTCTGGATATCTAACTTGCCCTTCTGTCCAAACTGCAATGGAAACATTCCAACAATGTTCCAGGTATGTAACATTTCATGGAGCTGATTTTACAGAAAAATGGATCAACTTCTGACCCCTCCTTTCTGATCCACTATGCAAACCAAGGAACTATGGCTTAATAACTTTTGTCTTGGTGAATCAGTAATAAAGTTTTAATACAAATATTCATAACCTTTTTTTTACCAGGATGCTTCTGTTGCCTTTGAAAGATAGTGCCAGGAACTCACAAACAATGGCCTCCTTTGCACACATCCATTCTCTAGCCGCCATGTACATTATACCTGACAGCTAGGGAGTGGATGTGAGTGAAGAGTCACTTTGGCAAGGCTCCATGACTGTTAATTGACTAAAGAAAGTAGTCTCAACAAAGAACATCTCACTTTAAAGGAGTCCATGCTATCAAGTGTAAGACAACCTTGAAGGGGGCCTCTAAAAAGTGGTCCTTGTGTTATAGCTGTGGAATCCTTTCGTGAATTTCCTAGGATTGCATCATCATCATCATCATCATCATAATAATAATAATAATAATAATAATAATAATAATAATAATAATAATAATAATAACAAGGTAATAATAAACGTATAAATGTGAATTAAAGCAAGGTTATTTGGTATATAATAGAGACAGGTTAGTTGGAGTGTGGGTTTGGATGGAGAGACAGGAGGAAGTGGGGTGCTTTAGATACCTAGGAGTGGACATGACAGTGAATGGAGCCATGGAAGCTGAAGTGAGTCATCGGGTAGGTGAGGAGGAGGCTAAGGTTTTGGGCATATTGTGGAGTGTGTTGAAAAAGAGTCATTGCCTGTAACGGTAAAGTTTTGAATTGTATTTTATGGATGTTAGGCTTTTTTAGGCCTAGATAAACAAGTACAGTAGAGGGTGGATGTATTGGAAATGAAATGTGGAGTGAGGAGGGCTGATCAAACAGGAAATGACAGGGTAAGAGAGAGGTGCAGAAGTAAAAGAAGCTTTTATAAATGAACTAATGGGGGTGTGATGAAAAGGTTTTGACATACGGAGAAGATGAGAGAGGATAAAATGGCTGAGGGTATACCTGTTGGAAGTGGAAAAAACAAGGAAAAGGAGGTGGAATGATGGCAAGAATTTAACTCGGCATTAAATATCAAGATTTCCTCACAATGTTTATAACAAAATGTACCTCAGTCATTCCTTCCAATATGCGTATGATGACAAATGCAAAAATAGAATGTCTGGCTGCCAGAGGTGAAATCAGAGTAAGTAATGCTGTAAGCATCACTCCAACACCATAGATTAGACGCCCTCCAAATTTGTCAGCCAGTCGTCCACCCAAGTAGTTGGTCAAAAGGTAGCCATAAAAGAAACTCCCAAGTAACATTCCCTGGGTTCGTTCATCCCAATTAAAGTCTCCTCTCTGTGAAGAAATTTCTTTAGTTAATTGTCAGTTGACAAACTTAGTGAATTCATTGATCATTCCACTGTATAATGAGAGAATGTTTGCAAAGAAAAAACAATCAATCTCTAAACATACAAATATTCTTTCCACATTTAAAGTAATATGGCCCACACAAAATATTACTAGATCATCTCAGTTATTAATTTGAGCCTCATCATGCACTGTTAGAGATAGAATACACTTAAATAAAACACACCACAAAATCTTCAGAAAGATACTGTATTTTGTAAAAAAAACAATACATTACCCTCTACTTACATCATAAGATATAAATCACATATAATGTCTTCACTCCAGTGTAGCTAGTGGGCAAATTAATTTTCTGATAGGCAACTACAGTTTACAACAGGAGTTGCATATTGATAACAATAAAACAAAACTGATACTTTTAGTAGTCTTAATACTTTTGTATCACAGATGCACAGCTTTAGTGGCTGATTCTGAGTCCTTAGGCAATACCAGAGCATCTTAGAGCTGATAAAGAGGTCTTTGGTAAGGACAGTTGGTATATTTCTTTTCATGAGTACATATATGAATAATGCTCTTACTGCATATACAGAATATATGTTATAGTTACAGTAGGTTGTTGAACTCCATAGCAGGAGTAAATTCTTTTTTCTCCTTGAGGGCTGATGGCTGATTATAGAGTGGTTTGGATGGGAGGGGTCTAGTGTTGTTGCAAAGAACTGAGAGCCAAGCACAATGAAGGGAGATTATACTGAAGTATAATTTTCATCGTATGGGTGTTAAAGGTATGTGGTTGCTAAGAATCTGTTGAGTTTTCTGCGTGGTCTGTTTTCTGTGGTTTACAGCTTTATCATATTCACTTTTGACTGGGTGAATGACCAGACAGATGAGGTGTAGCATATAGTGGAGCAGATGAATTTTTTGTTGCGGATACTTCCAGATCTTTTTTTTTTTTTTGTCCAAACCTGGTACAAGTAAGCATTCTGAGGATGCTTAATTTGTTTATGGCCTTTATGTTATATCTGTGGCATGGGAAGTAAATGTAATGTGTGTGTGTCATTTATCATTCCCAGCATGGCTGGAGCTTTGTTGAGTGGGAGTGACTCACAATTCAGGGTGATAGGAGTGTGCAGTTTGGATTCACGTCTGTGAGATTAATAGGGCAGTAGTAGAATTCTGTAGTGATGCACATATTCTATTTTGAGTGAGCCAGTGATCTAGTTTCATGATGTATAATTACATGTTTGTTGTTCCTTAAGTAGTGTCAGTAGCTGAGATGTGATTGTGAAGACATCTACATATGAGAGAACTTCCACAATATGGTCTGCAGGAAGTGATGAGAGGTCATGTAAGAAGATATTGAAGAGGGTTAGAGAAAGAGCTGCCTATGCCAGGTGCCCATTAATCAGTCATTTTCAAGAATAGCATGAACTTTTGAGTTGGCTGAGGCAAGTGCCATATCAAGGATTTACATCAGAGTAGTCCAACTATGGGCCTGCGGGCCACTTGTGGCCCGCGGCTTCATTTTTTGTGGCCCGCAAGCTCTCATATTGATACATGGATTTATTGAATTTTAGTGTTGAAGAAGTTGGACCACCCTGTGCTAGGCCTTGAGTCTTAAAAAAAGGATATACATACAGTTATACATAATTTAAATATAACTGTGGCCCTCAACTTAGAAGTTTAGTGCTGAAGTGGCCCATAGTGTCGAAGAATTTGGACCACCCTGATTTACATGATTTGTAATCAGTGACACAAACCACTACCTCATGAATGCGATGAATAAAAGATGTGTGAAGTCTTGAAAGATTGAACAGGTTTTCAAAAATATCTGAAGAAAAATACTATATTCATATATAACTCTGATAAACAGTTTTATATACCTACTTTCCTTTATCAGAAAAAAACAAGCAAAATATCTCTAAAATAATTTTTCTAAATCAAATCAAGAGATACTTACATTTTCTGATGAGACATTACTTCCCTGCTGATACACAGTTAGTGGACAAATATCATCTGCTTGCTTACTTTCTGTGTGACTGTTAGGATGGGGTATCACCATAGCAACAATGGCAACAGACAAATTAACCCGCATGGCATAAACACCAGCAAATCCCAGGAATAACAACATGATGAGCTCATGGCGTTTTCCAAATCCTGAAAAATTTACTAAGTAAATACAAAGTGGATGTGACTAAGCATAAATTTCCAGTTAACAGAGGACTCTAAGCACTTTTGTTTGTTTAATGATAAGCAATTGAATGCAGATAAACTAACTGTACTGGTCATGAAGTAGGCATACAGTATTCAAAACATGGTAACCACTCGCAACAAATGGCTTGCTTTGTTCTATTTTTAAGTAACAGAAGAAAGGATCTCATGATATAAGAACAAAGAAAATGACAGGAGAGTGACATTTACTACAAAAACAACAAAATTATGAGGATTTAGGAGAAAATTATCTACTATCCTGTGGTCTGTTCATGAAAAAATGAGATACTACCTGTGTATAAGATTGAGGTCTGATCATTTCAACCCCTAGTAATTGGCATGAACCCCGGTTCCAACATACTTCATAGACTGACTTATTCGAACATGGCCATTTCCTCGGTTCAAGTTGCCTCTGTCAATGAGCACCTGCCATCATGTGGTCTCTCGACCATACCAACTCCTGCTGTCCTTTGTCTTAGCATGTAAACTATGCTTCTTCAAACAGGACTACTAAGCTCTTTTTAAGATTAGTATTTCCCCCTTTTGTTTCTTATTATCAGTGTTTAAATTGTATATGTTATATGGTTTCATTAAATCATCTTTGGCTAGTAAGTAAATTTGGTAATTGTGGAAGAAAGCAAATGTTAGCCCATTTGTTTTAGTTAACTGAAGATTCTCTTTGTGGCCACACCTCTCCCCCCAACCAATCTTACCTCCGTCAGGTTCCTATACATCTTAATTTCTTACATATCCATTTATGGGTGTTTGCTATTTTGAATGGAAAAATCTTGTTTGCAAGTCTGATTGTTTAATATAACTGGTTTTTATAAAGGCATAAGTGGCAGGAGGTTTCTGAGAAAAGGGAGGGAAGTACAGGTTTTAAACAACATATTTACCTCACTCCTGCAGTTCCCACCCCTTTCATCTGTTTTTCTGTACTTTAGGTATTTGTGTGTTTGATGATACAGGTTCTTGAGGCTTTTTAAGTTGGGCCCCTTATGCACCATTTAAGCTACGTTTATTTTAGAGATACGGACTAGAACAGTAAGGCAGTATTGAATATTGCATAACAGAGATGCTGCTTCAACCCCTGGTTTCTATCCCAGGCATGAACGTCAACATATCAGGTCTCTGTCATCTGGGTTCTATCCCAATGACCTCAGCATGATTTTTGCTTTGAGAATATAACCGAGAACCCAAGCTGCCAAATCTGCCTTTGGGAAAAGGCAAAAGCTATTCTTCAACCTTTCTGGTTGCCTATTTCATATGGAGAAATTTCTTGTGAATCCTGTCATGTTCAAGGGTCCCATAAAATGTTAAAATGTGATTACATTTTTGACATGTTTTAAAGCTACCTTAGCAAATGAGAATGCTATAATCTGACTTTAATTTCTTGAGAGCAATATCCGAGCTAGAGAAGGACAGACTTTCATTTTTTGTGGTTGAAAAGTACTTTACCTAGCACTGCTAAGGTTAACAAAATTTGATCACTTGACTCACCTGTAAATTGATTCATCTCCATGTGTAACATACAGGAGAGTCTACTTAATCTTTTTTCGGATATTTCTGCCTTATGTGAATGCTATGCCTTTTTGACTGAACATTCAATTAAACTGGAGCTCATTGGAAGAGTCATACTACATGCTTTGAAATAACTCAGCACTTTGTGAAAAAGTTCTTATGCAGTCTTTGATACTTAATCAACAGTACAGATGACAGGCTATTGGCTTCCCTTGAGAACAGTGACTGAGAGGAGTTATTCCAATCATCTACATTTTGTGACTCCCACTTTCCACATGAAGCTATTCAGAAGGTTCAAAGAGTTAGATCCTCTAGAACCAATAATGTAAAGATATCCTTGTTATTAATCCTGTTTCTGATGAACCTACTTCGAGGAGGAGGCAGTGAGTTGGAGGTTCTGTTACTCTTAAAATAAGGGAAATTATCCAAGACATCTTCATCACTCCATTCATTATCTCTAAAAAAAATTCACATGTCCTGACCAACACCTAGATTTAGGTTAAAACAGGTGTTTTTATTCTTTTGTACTTTTTTATAGTCTATTCAATTCATTAGGTTCACTATTTTTTCATAATCAGATGTGAAACTTAAGTCTACTAAAAGGTGGTGCAGAAAAAAAATATTGTTCTATGGGATACTGTTAATTTGTTATATCACAACACAACAAATGAATTTTACACTAGTAACAAAAGTTTTATCATAGCAATGGCTCTGTAGTGCATGAGAAATAATCCATATTATACAAAAGTGAATATAGTATTTTTGCTGATAATTATTTACAACTTACTTGCTTCAACAGTTTCTGCCTCTCCAATACATTCATCTTCATTCTGAAAATGTATGAAGTATACAAGATAAAAAAATCTAACTACAAATTTCAGTACTGCATCTATAGTTACCACAATCATGCAGTTAGTAAATGTAATGTAAATGATAAATCTCAGTCAACCTTATAGAAGTTGTATAAAGTGGAAATGAAAAAAATAATCTAGGGAAAGCAAACTTTACCTTAAATATCCTTGAATGTACTTAATACTTCAACAAAAATTAATAAAGATTTGTAACAGACATGGTTCCAATCTGCAACCAATTCAGCTGAATAAAATGAAGAAAAAAATAACTTCAAAAGTGTAAAACTGTGTTTTGAAACTAACTCATAAAAATGTACTTTGCAATTGCAACTCATCTATATTTCATATTAGAGTTTTGTCATCTCTGAATATTGTGCCTGTCTTTTAAAGTTACAAATGAGTTGTTTATTTCTTTAAATCATGCTCCCTAGGTGCAAAATAGATTTATAACTAGGGTGCAGTGGAACATCAAGCAAGTAAACACAAAGAAAAATTCCTAGAACAAAAGACCTACATCAGTAGAAAAAATAAAGTCACATAAAACTGTGCAACCTTGTGATTATCATGATGGAAATGAAAAAATCAAACAATAAACAGTAAACTTTTAAGAACATGAAGGTGCAGAAACTTACTTTGAAAATGAAGCACAAAATTGGCACTCTGATCAAACTGTATTTTCCTATTCCTAAGGTTTACCATGACTATCAGTGAAATACAGTAACTTTAACAACAGAGGTATTCCACAGCATAGGAACTCCTAGGTGTAAGAAACAACTACTACAAATAAAAATGTGTATCTATCTCTCTATATCTCTGATGCACTTTTCCTTTGGGAACTCTTACCAAGAGGGTGGCCATGGCAAAAGAGGCTTCACTTACCCTTGTCCTTACATGCCTCCCTCACATAAACCATTCCATGCTCTCTTCCCCCATTTCTCTCCTTCCAGTACTCTTCTACCGTATTGCCTCATGTCACAGGTGGTCTTCCTCTCACATCAACCATTTTAATTGTACTATCAGACACTCTCCTATAAACTCCCAGTCCTGCATTCTTTCTATGTGCCCAAACTACTTAAAGTATTGAGTTTCACCTGCTCTACCACTACAAAAGTAATTTCCTTTGCATTGCCTGTCATGCCAAATTTTCTTACACCCCTCACTACTTTCTTCATTCCATCTTGTCATACCACATGCCCCTCTCAAATAGCTCATTTCAACAGCCTAGATTCTTGACCTCTATGACTAAACTCATGTCCATTTTTTGCCAGCAAAGGTCAGGGTTAGGAAGACTATGCTTTCCCTTAATCCTTTTTCACTTCCATACTTATTCCTCAACC
The DNA here is from genome assembly GCA_032361385.1 of Panulirus guttatus. Taxonomy (NCBI): domain Eukaryota; kingdom Metazoa; phylum Arthropoda; class Malacostraca; order Decapoda; family Palinuridae; genus Panulirus; species Panulirus guttatus. The sequence goes on along the minus strand of JAUUDW010170505.1, from coordinate 4,059 downwards.
CTTCATTATTCTTTTAAGGGACCCAATAACAGAGCTAGATAAATTCTATTAATATCCAGAGCTTGGAACAGTGATGACGGCACACATGTATACAAAATGTGGGGAGAAAATAAACTGAGGATGTTCAACCATTTCCATGATATGGATATTAGTCTACTGTTATGTAGGTTGGTTGAACACCAAGCTACATTAGTAATTTCTTGCTACAAGTTGAGTTTTATGCATATAGTGGGCTCTGTTGGCTGGCCCTAACTGGCAACCCAAACAAAGGATGAGTCGTTGGGAGCTGCCTGGAGGCCTTGGTAATCTGCAAGTGACCACAGTTGGCAGCTGTGCACCTCTCTACTAACTCACTGAATCCCATACCCATAATGTCAACAGCCATACTCCAACTGCAACCATACCACCCTTATTTAGGATTGGCCAATCCAGTAAATAATGTATATTTCATAAACCAAAGATTCTTATCTCTTTCCAGCATAAGAAAAAAAACATTTTGACAGCTTTTCTACAACTGAAAAGACAAAAGAAAA
>JAUUDW010170394.1:0-14744 GCA_032361385.1 Panulirus guttatus | reverse complement strand
AGCTTGCATCATCAACTTGCTTCATTCTGTTTGGAATCTATTATTAACTTAAAGCATAAAGGCACTTCTATGATGTTATGATCATCATCAGCTTGTTTCAGTGATGAATGTTGTCATTTATAAAGGTTTAGTAAATGCTACTTCTTGCTGGTTTGAGCTTAACTATATTAGACAAAGTCTCACATGTGAGCATTAACTTGTTCAATAGCTCTATATCTGCCAATATACTAAATTTGTTTTAACACCTGCACTCTGTTCTACTCTTTTCCCATTTTACAAAATGAATTATTGGTAGATTTGCTTTGAATATACTTCGGTATCTCATTAGTTTTTATTATTACTTCACTGACCTTTATCATATTAATGTTAAGTGGACTATATGTTACAAGTTAAGTGTGTTTAAGACAGGTATGCATAATGCTATTGATTCATATTTCCTGCGAGATAATTTTAATAATTGGTTTCCTTTATATATATTATTGAAATACATATTTTCATTGTAAGCAACATAGCATGGACAATTACTATGCCCCAATCAAGGCCATCTCAGGTGAAAGATAAAAGTTAAATAGAAAGAAAGTAGAAATCAATCAGGACTCTGCAAGTTTTTGTAGACCTGACTCTTAGGGGAAGAAGTAAAGACAAAAGAAGGAAGAATATTTCACATCTTAGCTGTTCAAGGAAAGAAGGAGGTATCATAACAGCCAATCCTCAAGTTGCTGGTTTCCACACAGAAGTCAGAAGTTGTGGGAAGCAGCAGCCAAATGTGTCACAAGGGTTCAAATCTTGGGAGTGATGACACATGCAGACATTTCACAAAAACAGTGGCCAAAACAATAGAGAGACAGGAGAAGGGGAAGATAGATGATGCCAAGATAATTAATGAAAGTGAAAGCTTTTGATTCCACTTTACTTAATAGAGAGGTGGAGGATGAATCCCCCAGATGTGCAAGCAACATTCCATTCTTGAGAGAATGCAGTACCCATCCCAGGGAAATAATAAAGAAGCTGCAAAGGGAACCACCTGTAGATGTGAAACGGCTGCTCACAAGGAAAAATAATTATTGCACCTTCACAACAATCAAAATTTTTGGGAAGTAAACTTTGTGATGTTAATTATAAGGGGTTTCCAAGGCAGTGTTGAGGAGATGGCTATGCCCAACATGTTTATATCATTATAAGGTTGAATTGCAGTGTTTTGAAACTGACCAGAGGGAAGCTGATGATTCTTACAAAGAGATATAGGGAAAAGTTGTTTTTAGCACTTAAATTTTACAAGGTTACAGCAATCCCAATCCAAAATGCTGCGCTGGCCAGAACTGTGGGAGGACATATGATCAGTTCAAGAAAGAGAATGAGTATCAAAGGGAGGTGGGGAGGAAAAACAAGTTGATATATGTAAAGTAGAAAAATTAGAACAAGAGTAAACAGGATTAGAAGCAAAAGAGAGACGATCATTTTTTGAGAAATGCAAGAGAGTAAGTGATAGGACAATATCCTAAGGAACACCGCTATTGATAGAAAAGGAGGGGGAAGATGCTCCATTGATAACTACTGTGATGGGACAGCCTGAGAGGAAACTATGCTTTAGAAAACTGAGAGAAGCACCGAAACTAAAGGAATGAACTTTAGAAAGCAAAGACTATGCCGAACTTTGTCGAATGCTTCGCAGATGTCGAAGGCTACGACAAAAGTCTCACCAAAATCCATGAGAGAGGAGGACCAAAGGTGAGTCTCTAGTACACCTAGCACTGTGAAATCCATGTTAGTGATATGAAAGAAGGGAATGGGGTTCAAAGTGTTAGAGAAAGTGAGAGTTTAGAAGTTTCAAAAACTTTGGAGACAGCAGATATGAGGGCAATGAGGCATTAGCTGGAGGAGTTAGAGCAGTTTCCTTTTTTAAGGATGGACTGCACCAAAGTGTGCTTCCAAGTGGATGGGAAAGTCTGGGTTTTTAGACAGAGGCAAATCTGGTAAGCAAGGATTGATGTTAGCTTAGAGTCACACTCCCTTAAAACACAAGGATGCAAGGAGAATATAGGAAATGATCTAACTACAGAGGGAGGAGAAGGGGTTAGAGGATTAGAGTCTGAATCATCCAAAACTGAATTAGAGGAAAACAAGGTGCTAAAATGGGTGGTTTATCGATTACAGAGTTTGCAATAGACTGACTGGGTCAAAAAACGGAGGAAAGGTTGAATTACGGAAGTTGATGGAGATGCTTTTGGTTAAGGACAAAAATAATTTGAGAGTAGAAGTCATGTCAGCACACTTTCTTTATATGAAAATGCACTTGGCTCTTTGAAGAACAGCTCTGCAATGATTCTGAGCAAAAGTGAAAGCAGAGCAGGTTTTTGGGGAGAGGGAATTGTTTCAAGGTCCAGTATGTACCTTCCCTGACATGACAGGCATTGGAGCAGGGGTGGTCAAACCATGAGTGAAGACAAAAACGTTTAGATGAAAATGGGATGTAGGCTTCCATCCCAGCTAGGATAACCTCTGCTAGGTGTTCAGTACAACATGAGGCATTCCGACCAGAGAAGCAGTCAGTACCCATCCCAGGGAAAGAATAAAGCTGCTGCAGAGGGATAACCACCGACTCCTACCAAAGTACCAAAGTTGACATTTCATGGGGGGATAAATAATGGGCATGCCAAGCTGAAGTAACAGAAATAAAATTGAGGTCAGCGGACCCAAAAGGGGCTTCATTTATTCCCCGTCACCTCTTTGAAGTCTCAGAGCTTTAAAGCCTGCTTCAAACTCAACTTTCTCATTCATTCACTTTTCAATTAAAATGACAAATATCATATCATATATTATCCATTGTGCATTCCTAAGTTTATTTTGATTTCAGGTTTCTCAGTATTAAGACAGTATATCTATAAATGAAATTCCATATAACATCTTTACTTCTGCTATCATAGTTTTTGTTTGTCTGTTCTTCATTCATCTTGCATTCTTAGTTATAATGCTTTATAGTTTTTGGTATACAAGTATTAGGTTTCTTGCTAGTTCCATCAACATTTCTGCTGAAACACTGTCCTGTATTCATATTTCTGTTACTGTTCCTACCCTGCCCCTGACCTTCCGTTTCACGTGCTTTGCATTCTGTAGTTCTCATAAAGCTATTTCTGTTATTCTAGTTATATCTCTTATTCCACATCCCATTAATATCATTTTCCATTCTCTCCATATCCTATTAATAACCTTCAACATTCATGCCTTCTTTTTACTTCTTTTCCTACCCCTATTCTTGTTCCCTGTGCCTACCATATTCATTCCCATTTTTGCATTCTGTATCACTTGATACAAATTACCTTTCTTTTACTATAGGCCCTTTCATTGGTGTAATCTTTGCCTAATTCTCTTATTCCTGATAATTGCCAAAATCTACATTTACACCATTTACATTCATCCAGTCTTTTATAATGCCTACATATACTGGGGGACATGAACTAGTGATCAAATTCACATTTTCATCTAATGCTGTGTTTTCATATCTTTCTAAAATTCTTATCAGTTTTTGCTATTTCTTCTTTGAAATTTCCTCTTTCACTCACTTCCTTTTCTAACCACCTCTATGTCATCTTTGTCCTGTTTCTTGTGCTACCTCTGATAAATCATTTTCATCAGCATGGTTCTTTGTGCTACTACAGTACTTTGAACTTTCTTTTAGTTAAAAACCCTTTGATCTACCTTTCTATCTTATCCTTAATGTTTTCTTTTGTTAGTTCTATATCAAGAATCTGTGGTTTCCCTTGTCAAATGCCATGGCAGATTCAAACAAAAGTGTGTCCATTCTCTTTCCTTGCATTACACCTTCATATGTTATGGTAATGAACAAGCAAATGGGTTTGTTTACTTTTTCAAGCTACAAATCTGGTAGCCATTGTTTATGACTTTCTTCTTGATCAGATGTATTAATATGTCTCCTTTTACCATCAAAGACTTATATTAAAAGTCAAATTAACTGGCTTACTGATTAGGTACTAAATCAGATCTTCCTTGGTGTTCTGGTGTTAAACATGCCATTTCTGAAGGTTTGAAATTTTGTTTTCGTACAGACTTTGCCTGATGAGAAAGAGGGCAGGGAGTCAATCTAGTCCTGGAGCTGAGTTTCTTCTAAGCTGATCAACTGCTATACTTATATAATTTTCTGACATCTAAGTACAATTCCATTCTCATGTTGTTTAAATAGTCTACAATTAATATCTCCTTGCATTTTGAGCTGAATACCAATTTTGTATTGCTCAGTTAACATCCTCCATATTTCCTTGGGGTTATTTTTGTACTTTTCCTCAGCTTTTGAGGCAGAGTCTCTGATTTCTTGTTCTGTGCTTTGTTCATGCTTCTTGACAGATTTTCTGTAATTCTCTATTCATTTTCAATTTTCTTTTTTGAAACATTATTGCCTCCAGCTTTCTTCATGTTTTCTTCAAGCTCTTATAGTCTTGCCTCACTCATTGTTAACATTTTCTTTTTTTCCAAGCTTTTCTGTTCATTCAGAGCTTTCTGTCTCTTGGTATCTTCTGTTTTCCAATATTTTTCTTTTTTGTCAACTATTAGATCTTTATTTATTTTTCTCATTTTCTCATAGTGTAGTAGTGCATTTGCAACTAGGTTAATGCCTTTGAAGATCTCATTCCAGGTCATTGCCTTAAATTGTAATTAATATCTTTTTCAACCATTGCTCTCTAGGCATACTTGTTGTGGTGAAAATCCGTCACACAACCTGCTGCTTCCTCAGTTACTGTATTGTGCTGACGTATACTTTTTCCAAACTGTATGCTATAGTATTTTTTAAGATATTGTGATCCAGTAAGCTTGTATCATTCACTTCTATATCTGAAAACAGTGCCATATCATTTGTAAAGATATTATCTATACTACTGTTCCCTCTCTCTGGTCTGTGATTTACCGGTCCAATGTTGAATAACTTACAAAGATTACTTTGGCATTGGAACTGTTCTCTTATATGTGCTAAACCATATGAACAAGAGAAATTGTGAATATGATTTACAATGAGGGAGCTGAGATTTTAAAGTGAGTTACTTTTGGGGATGAACCTCAGTTGATTTAATCATTTGTTCAACAAGTATACTTTTTAGCAATTTTTCTGTTTTTGGGAATTTGTTTGTATTAAGCATTAATTTACCTGCGTGACTCTGAAGAGAGAAAACTGGCATCTTATGTAATAAGGGAGAAGAAAGTTTCAGTAAAATAAAGTATATGGAAAGAAACTATCTTTTCTGGTCAGTATTTAAGATTGAAGGTCATTCAGTACCTAATATCAAAACTTTTATATCAATCTGTTTTGAAGTACTTATCATAATGGTAAAACAAAATAAAATTTCTTGCTTATCAGTGTGTTTGTTCTGACAAGACAGAAGTGATGTATGGTGCTGATCACAGACAATGGAGTTCTTGTCAACAGTCACCAAGTCAGAAAAAACAACTAATTTCCTTTTTTTTTGGAAGGACAGATTATGACAGTTGAAAAGTGTAAGAGAGGAAAAGTTTAGCCAAAGCAAAGATATGTGTGAGAGGCCATGCTTAAGGCTGGTACAAAGGAGGAGCCCAGGTAGTAACAACAGAAATCCATATCTCTCCTGACATCCTTGAGTCAACCATCACCCATGATGGCTGGACACAATGTTGTTATGAAGGGAAAACGACCCTCTTGCAGTGAGTGTTGCTGGTTACCTGCCACAGCAGGTTTGAGACACAAGTGGTGATGAAGAGTTGTAGGCCAAGAACTGGGTCAAACTGGGGAAAGGCTCTGCAGCACGAAGGCAGGATTCTCATCATTGTGTGGGCACTCAAACAGGGATCATATGGTGTTTGGGGACTATCAAAAGGCCCTTAGCACCAACCAAATATCCAAAAAGGATATGCTGTAATAATAGCGAATCAAGAAAAATTGCACTCCATACTACTAGGGCACATAAGGAGAGCTTGCACTAACACCAGCATCCAGGGAGACCTTCAAAACTGCCAACACCTATGGAGAGCCTACTGGCACCCAAAAAGGCATAACAACAACATTTGAACACCCAGGTAATGCCTCTAGCACAACCAGCACCTACGGAGGGCTTATAGTACCACCACACATCCTATGTCCAGGGAATCCATACAGCAACCCCCAGCCAATCATGAAGGATGTATGGTACTACCAGCACCCAAAGAGGACCTGCAATAGGAAGAGCCCAAAGAGGGCATGCAGTACCACCAGACCACAGGGCGAGATTGCAGTACTACATACATAGAAGGCCTCTGGCCTACAGTACTAAAACACAAACTATGCCTTGGAAGGGTCCCACATTAATCCTTGGGCACCCAAAAAGAAATTGCTGTACTTATAGCACAAGGGGAAAGACTGCAGTGTCACCAGCACTCAGGGAGGACTTACAGTCCCATCAGCATCCAGTATGGGCCTGCAGTACCACAGGCACAAAAGACTGGGCAAACAGTACCACAAACACCTATGGGAACATTCAGTAACACCAGTCCCAAGAAAATTCTACTGCAACCAGCTCAGCATGTGATTACTAATTGTTTACTGTTTGTGTTTTATGGAGAGAGAGTTTTGTACTTGTGTTGCCCAGTTTTCTTAATCCTGTATGAGCGTGTCATGTCTTTACAACTATGTATGCATACATACACACACACACACACACAAACCTACTGACCAGCCCTTAAGGGAGAATGAACAACTGGGTGGACTGTAGACCGGCTGCTGCAACCATGATTCAAACCCATGTGGATTTGGTCGCAGGCGACCCATACATATGTAATGGTCAAAAACACTAACTGCTACACCATGGAGGTCCATGTGTGTGCATGTGTGTGTGTGTGTGTGAATCACTACACCTACAAATGGTCTACAGTACTATTATCATTTAGAAAGAGCCTTAAACACCACAAGCATCTACGAAAGGCTTGTAGTACCATAAGCATCCAGTGGAGGCCTACAGTACCAGCAAGTTCAGTGAAAGCCCACAGTTCTATGTGCTCCAAGGGAGGATCTGCAGTGCTACTAGCAACAAAAGAGAGCGCACAGTATAACAACCACCCAGGAGGGTTGAAGTTTCATTAGCACTCAGGGAAGCCCTTTAGTTCCACAGAAAGCCTGCACTACTATCTGAAAGCACAGATGGCTTACAGTACCACCAGTATTTAAGGTGCTCCTGAAATACCACTAGCACTCCAGGAGGGATTTAGCACCATTAGCACTCAGGGTCTGCAGTACCACTGGCACCTATGAAAGGGCTACACTGACCCCCTGGGTAAACAGGTGCCTGAAGCTTAATCTGGACATCTGAAAGTATTCTTAAAAAGGATTCCAATACCTTCCTTACATCCAAGGAGGGTCCACTGCATCACCCACACACCAAGAGAGGACTTGCTGTACAAACACAAGCACTATTTCCTAGTCTCCTAAGGTGGATCATCAGCATCATTTAGGAACTTAAGAAGAGTCATCAATACAATGTATGTACTATAAAATGACATGACACAATCTGCTGACACCTGGGAAGGTTCTTAGTACCATCTGGGTAACCAGTATGTATCCTCATCACTATGTACCAGGGAGAACTCTTAATATTTTCTGGATGACATTCAGGGAGGTCCCTCAGCACTGTCCAGATATCTAAAGAAGGCAGTCATTATATTTCGGGAACCAAAGGAGGGCCTCAAAACTATCTTGGGATGTAGAGAGATTACCTTTACCACTTGGACATCTTGTAAAGGGCCTGCACTGCCAAATGGAGATCCTAAAACTGCTGTCATCAATGTTCAGGTCATAGTGGTGGAGCCATCAAAGCACCATCAAAAGCCAACAGAGGGCCAGCAGCAACACGTAAAGATCCAAGAAGAGCCTACAGCACTATCTAAGCATTCAGTGAGGGGTCCAAAGTACCCTACGGGCATTTATGGAGGACATGACACTACCTTTGGACTCTGAGAGGGCCTTATGCACAGCTCAGGGATTAGGAAAGATTCCCAAACAGACCTGGGACTCATGGAGATCCCCAGCACCATCCAAACACCTGTGGAGGGCCCACATCAATACCAAGAGACCCAACCCTGCCACATGCTCTCACATCTACATCAAATATACACCACTACAGCTAAGTGATGCCTTACTTATGGGGGTTGGTAAACAATATACATTTTAGGGTTTCTTCTGTTCTCTAAAAAAACTCTCATGGTTCTAAAAAAAATCTCCTAGCTTTTTTGCTATTACAACAGTTAGAATCAACTATTAGAACACAGTGCTTTGGGCAATAAGGCAGTAAACTCTAAATAAGACTTTTATCATCTTTATGCCATTTTGTCCTTCCATACTTTTGCTTATTTCTACTTCTATTATGAAAAATAAATGCCTCTACCTGTGCCTAATTTATATTAAATATCAATATACTCATTATTTAGAAAAAGAGAGAAGATATAACAGCATAGATTATTATTTTTGGTTATCAGTAGCTCTGAAAGCCAATGAACTAACTGAAGAAAGATGTAATTTTGTATTATGACACAATGAATGTAGAATCTTAACCCAATGGAAAATGTAGGTATCCTGGACAGTTTAGGTGTCTAAGGTAACATCTCTGCATAAATAACAGAGGTTCCATTCCTATTCAGGCTAACCCTGATCCAAAGCCCTTCTAGTCTTCAGATAAGGTTCTACAAAGCATGCAAATACAGTAAATGCACTAAGCAAAATCCATCACTTTGCTTAATGACAAGAATAAAAGCAGAAACTATTCCTTGGTAGCAATGAATACTTTGGTATACATATAACTGCATTTTCATCATCAGTCAGGGAAAAGTAAAATTAATTTAAGAAATCTATCATGTATCAATCATTATTTCCCTCTTACATTTATATCTCTTTCTGTCCTTATGTGACAGATCAAGTACAAACATTCACTGAGTTCATTTATATGTACAACATCCTCAACTTGTATCTCATGTGCCAAAGGTATCATGGCCTTCCATGCTAATTTAAGCACTACTTAATCTTTTTATTTGCATATTGGCTATAATTAAATAAGATTACCATCTACATTCGTAACTATTCCCACACACAAACTATGATTCCAATGCACATTATAAAAAATTCTTTCCTCTTATATTATCTGGAAAACCTCTTGCTCTAAACAATTCATTCACCACATTTGTCCAACTTTTTAAGAGTCAACTTCCTTTTCTTCTTGTGCCTCTAACTATAGTTCTATTTTACAAATCTATTTATAATTACACCAATTTCTATGAGAGAGTCCTTGTGCTACCTAAGACCTTTCTAAAGGCTTCAACAGTCTAAGGCTGTGCTACTTTCAAAGGCAAGGGAATGTAGACTCCTTTGGAGTAAGAAATTCTTTTACAAGACTGGACTCCCAGTAATATAATCCCACCAAAGGTAACTTTTCTCTCACTGTGTAACCTCAAGCAGAGTCTGGCAACACCTCATTCTATATATATTTTTTGCTCATACTTGACTCCTGTTCCTGCATTCAAAAGTTAGCACCAGGAACAGATGAAGAAGGGCTGCATTCCTTCACATCCATTCACTAGCTGTCATGTGTAATGTACTAAAACCACAGCTCCCTATCCATACCCAGACCCCACACACCTTTCCATGGTTTACCCAGCCACTTCACATACCTTGAATCAGTCCACCAATTTCTACGAAAGAGTCCTGGTGTTATCCAAGACCTCACTAAAGGTTCCTACAGTCTAAAGCTGTGCTACTTCCAGAGGTAAGGGAATGTAGACTCCTTTGGAGTAAGAAGTTCTCTGACAAGGCTGAACTCCCAATGATGTTGTCTCACCAAAGGTAACTTTTCTCTTGTGGTGTAACCTCAAGAAGGCAGAGTATGTTGATGAAGAAAGACCGCATTCGCTCACATTGATTCTCAAGCTGTCATGTGTAATGCATTAAAACAACAGCTTCCTATCCACAACCTGGCCCAACATGCCTTTCCATGGTTTACCCCAGCCACTTCAGATGTTTTGATTTCAGTCCACTGACAGCTTATTCAACCCCTCTATACCACACTGTTCCAATGCACTCTATTCCATGCATACCTTTCACCTTACTGTATCATCAGGCCCCCTTCGCTCAAAATCTTTTTCACTCCATCCTTCCATCTCCGATTTGGTCTCCCTGTTTTCCTTGTTCCCATCACTTGTGACACATATATCAACAGTTCCTCCCTCATTCTCTTGATACATCCAAACCTTTTCAGTACACCCTTTTCAGCTCTCTCAACCACAATACTTTAATTACCACACCTCTCTCTTACCCTTTTATTACTTAACTGATCAAACTACCTCACAATACATATTGCCCTCGAACATTTCATTTCCAGCACATCCGCCCTCCCATGCACAAACTTATTTATAGCACATGCCTCACATCCATATGATACAGTTGGGGCTACTATACCTTCAAACATAGCCATTTTTGCCCTACCAGATAATGATATCTCTTTTCAAATATTCTTCAGTGCTTCCACAACCTTCATCTTCTCACCCACCCTGTAACTTGCTTCCACTTCCATGGTTCCAATCGCTGCCATGTTCACTCCCAGGTATCTAAAACACTTCACTTCCTCCAATTTTTCTTCATTCAAACTCACACCCCAACTAGCCCCGCCCCTCAACCCTGCTTAACCATTATAACCTAGCTTTCATCTACATTTACTCTCAACTTCTTCCTTTCACACACACTTCCAAACTCAGTCACCAACCTCTGCATTTTCTCACTCAAATCTGCCAACACTGTTTATTAACAGTAAACAACAACTGTCTCACTTCCCAGGCTCTCCCATCCTCTACAGACTGCATACTCGCCCTTCTCTCCAAGACTCTCGCAATACCCCCTAACTAACCCATCCATAAACAAATCAAACAGTCATGGTGACATCACACACATCCTTGCTGCAGATCAACCTTCACTTGGAACCAATCGTTCTCCTCTCTTCCTGCTCATACACATGCCTTATACCCTTGGTAAAAACTTTCCACTGCTTCTAGCAGCTTTCCCTCCTCACCGTATATTCTTAAGATCTTCCACAGGCATCTCTGACAACCCAATTATATGCTTTCTCTAGATCGATAAATATCATACAAATCCATGTTTCTCTAAGCATTTCTCACACACATTCTTTAAAACAAACACGTGATACACATATCTTCCACCACTTCTGAAACCACACCGCTCCTCCCCAATCTGATGCTCTGTACATACCTTCACCCTCTAAGTCACTACTCTCCAATACAACTTACCAGCTATATTTAACTAACTTATACCTTTGTAGTATAAACACTCACCTTTATCCTCCTGCCTTTATACAATGGCACTACACGTGCATTCTGCAAATCCTTAAGAGCCTAACTTTGATTCACATGTGCATAAAATTCTTAACTAACAATCAACAACATAGTTATCCCTTTTCTTAAGAAATTCAACAGCTACACCAACCATTCCAGCTGCCATGCCACATTTCATCTTACATAAGATTTTCACCACCTTTTCTCTATTTACCAAACCACTCTCCATAGCTCTTTCACTTTGCATATCACCATGACCCAAACACCCAACATCTGCCACCCTATAATCACCCACATTCAATTGTCCTTCAAAACACTCCATCTCCTCCTCAATTCATCACCACCTGTTACCAATTCCCCTTTTGCCCCCTTATTGCTGTCCCTATTTGTTCTCTTGTTTTTTGCACATTTTTAGCCTCCTTTCAAAACATCTTCATATTCTCCCTAAAGTTTTCTGATACTCACTCATCCCATCTCTCTTTTGCCCTTTTTTTCAACCCATGAACCTTCCTCTTAACCTCGTGCCACTTTCTCTTATACATTCCCCAATCATTTGCACTCCTTCCCAGTAAGTACCACCCAAATGCCTCTCTTTTTTCTTTCACTGCTTCTCTAAATATCTCCCACTGCTCATGCACTCCCCTTGTTTCATTTACTCTCACCTTTTGCCATTCTACACTCAATCTCTCCTGGTACTTCTTCACAAAATTCTCTTTTCCAAGCTCACTTACTCTCACCACTCTTCTCATTGATTTTGTTTCCATTTCCAAAAACCTCTATAAATCTTCACCCTTGCCTCCACAAGACTGTGATCAAATGTCCCACCAGCTGCCCCTCTCAGCTCACAGACATCCACAAGTCTCTCATTTACACGCCAATCAGTTAGTAACCCAATAATGCCCACGAACCATCTTTCCTACTCACAAACGTATACTTGTGTATGTTCCTCTTTTCAAACTGGGCATTCCCAATCACCAGTCCTTCTTCAACACAACTTCACTGGCTGTTCATTTCCATTCATAAAACTGAATACCCCATATCAACCAATTGTAATCTCAACTGCCACATTACTTACCTTTGCATTCAAATCACCTATCTCTAATTCCTGGTTTCTAGCATCAAAACTGCTGACACACTCACCCAGCTTTTCCTTAAAGACGTGTCTCTCATGATCTTTCTTCTCATGGCCAGGTGAATAAGCCATAGTAATCCACTATCTCCTGCCATTCACTTTCATTTTTACATACATCAGTCTAGGACTCACTTCCTTACACTCTTTCACACACTCCCACAACTCCTGCTTTAGCAGTTGTACTAATCCTTCCTTAGCCCCTGACTTTACTCCTAAGACATTTTTGAACCATTCTTCTCCTATACCCTTGAACTTTCTTTCACTCAGAGCAGAACATCCAGGTTCCTCTCCTCAAAAATGACCTATCTCTCCTTTCTTCTCATCTTGATTACAGCCACACAGATTTAGACACCCCAACCAGCGTAGTGAGCTAACACTCCAGTGGTTATCAAGCTGCACTCCTCTGTCTTTTCTTTCTGCCTCAACCACACACAGACTGTTGGCACGCTGTCCATAATCATACGATCTCTCCTTGTCGCACATAAAACTTGACAACACTTGACTCACACAACTCATTCTTCATAACTCTAGATTTTCCATTAGTCAGTGCTAGGCACAAGATCTGCCTTTTGTTAAAATAGTAAGAACAACAGATAGAAGTTGCAGATAGGAACATTAGACGGGAGCATTAGGAAGAAACATAAGGTAGCTGCAGCTGGTAGAAACATTAGGTAGTTGTAGTTGGTAGAAACATCAGGTGATAGCATTACGTAAAAGTAGTGGGTCTGAACATTAGGCAGGAACATTATGCAGGGACCTCTGAAAACAGTGCACTAGAGTTGCCCACTGCCAGTGGCCTGTTAAGGGTGAGGCACTACAAGTTAAAAAGTAGCACTGGAGCTCACCAGTTATGGAGAGACTTTTGCCATGGACATCCCCTTGAGGGGGGTTCCAGAAGGGAACAGGCATCAGAGTTATAGATAGGTAGATACCTAGAATCAAAGGTATAATAATCCCATCAATATTATATGAATGCAAGGCATGAGCTATAGACGAGGCCATATACAGGAGGGTGGATCTGTTAGAAATGAAATGTTTGAAGTCAATATGTGGTAAAAGGGGGTTTTATTGATTAAGACATGAGAAGATAAGAGAGAGTTGTAGTAAAAAAAAAAAAAGAATTTAGTTGAGCAATGCTTCCCTAAATATGTCACATTCCTCACCCACATCCAGGCTTCATTTATTCTCACCTTCAGCTATTCTATACTTAACCTCTTCAGATATTTCTTCTCAGAATTCTCTTTTCCAAGCTCACTTAGTTTCACCAATCTCTTCTCATCCATATTATGTCCTCTTTTCTGGCAGCTTCTATAAATCATTCTATCAGCTTGTCATTTCCTGCATTAGCAGGGTAGTGCCAGAAACAGACGAAGACAGGCCACATCCGCTCACACCCATTCTTAAATTGTCATGTTTAATGCACTGAAACCACAGCTCCCAAACCACATCTAGTCCCCATAGAACTTTCCATGGTTTACCCAGGATGCTTCACATGCTCTGGTTCAGTCCACTGATAGCACATCACCCACTGTTCTAATTCAATCTATCTCGTGCATGCTTTTCACCCTCCTGCATGTTTAGGCCCTGATCGCTCAAAATCTTTTTCACCCCATCCTTCCATCTCCAATTTGGTCTGACTGCTTTCCATGTTCCCCCCACTCCTGGCAAGTATATCCTCTTTGTCAAACTTTTCTCACATCAGCTCCCATCCATTCTCTTGCTTTCATGTGTAATGTACCGAAACCACAGCTCCCTATCCACATCCAGGCCCCACAGACTTTTCCATGGTTTACCCAAGATGTTTCACATGCCCTGGTTCAGTCCATTGACTGCATGTCCACCCCAGTATACCACATCGTTCCAATTCACTCTATTCTGTGCATATCTTTCACCCCCCCTGCGTGTTCAGGCCCCGATCGCTCAAAATTTTCTTCATTCCATCCTTCCACCTCCAATTTGGTCTTATGCTTCTCCTTGTTCCCTCCACTTCTGACACGTATATCCTCCTTGTCAACCTTTCCTTACTCATTCTCTCCTTATGTCCAAACCATTTCAACACACCCTCTTCAGCTCTCTCAACCATACTCTTTTTATTACCATACATCTCTCTTACCCTTTCATTACTTACTTGATCAAACCACCTCACACCACATATTGACCTCCACCATTTAATTTCTGACACCCACCCTCCTCCGCACAACTTTATCTACAGCCCATGCCTTGAACCATATAATATTGTTGGAACTACTACTCCTTCAAAAATACCCATTTT
>JAUUDW010170284.1:0-14749 GCA_032361385.1 Panulirus guttatus | reverse complement strand
TCCTTTATATTTTGCTTTAGATTCATGCACGAAATAATTTTCAAACCATTAAAAAAAAGTTTAGTTTTCATCCACCCTTTTTTTTTTTTTTTTTTAGTACCACAGTATATAAGTGAAAGATCTTCATTCTTTTAAAGGCCCACGAGTGAACACACCAATTACCATCAGGTTGGTTTCATGTGTTCCTGCAGCATTGCTGCAGCCAAGAATTGTTACCCTATCTGTGGAATCCTTACCCGCAGATGGAGACTACAGTTCTTTGGCAAGGGTATTTTGTGGCATACGACGCCAATACAAGGTGGATTCAGCATTATACACTTATTCTGGGCTGTTTTCTTCGGTCACTAACTGTACAAATTCATCCACAAACTTTGTCGCATCTGAGCATCTCCCCAGAAATGCTTACTCCATTACGTCGGAGCTTAACCAAAGTTTTCTGGAACTAAGCTTTTCTGGCTTTCATTTTCAGCAAAAAAATTTAAAGCTGCTGCTTTTTTCCTTTGTCATACATCGTTGACGATCAAATTCATTCACTTCTTGGTCTCTTGGATGACATCCTGAAGGGCTAAAATACAGCTAAATATAAGAAATTAACAATTCTCTGGGCTGCAGTGTAAATATTTTGGCACCTTATCTTTGCTAACTTGCTAACAGCACCAGTCTGGTGGCTTATTTCAAGAGACGTTTTTCACTTTCTCAAAAATTTGTAAATACTTTTCCTGTCTGTTTTTCCCCCTCTTCTCATTCTCAGTATATTTCAATTGGGGCCCGTCCTTGATGTGGACTTTTGTCCGTGACTGGAGCCTTCAACATAAAAAAAAAAGATCCACAAACTATGAAGGCAGATTCAAAACATGCCGGAGCGTGGCAGTTGCCGGACCTCAGAGCGTCGGATTAGAAAGGTACAACTGTACTAAGTCGAGTTCAATATAATTGTTTCTTGGGGTCAATTATCTTTCTTCATCTGCTTAATTTGATGAGTTCACTGCTCATTTGGGTATATTAAAGATTGGTTGTACATATGTTGAAAATTTTGTAAATACAAGTTTTCATTTTACAGACATTGAGTGTTGTGATATTTGTTCATATCAAAATTGTTTTACTCCGTAAATCAGCTCTAATTTTTCAGTAGGTTACTTTATTAGGATGACAGTAATATTTTGAAATGGACTTTACCCTTATCCATAAGCAAAAAAGGGAGCTGCTAATTTCTACAGACCAAAGGGGCTGCAATATACACAGATTGCTAGTCAGTGGACCTTTGCAGCTCCTCAGTATGTACAAACCAGTTGCACTCCCACTTATGTACAAATGTGCAGAGCTCTGGGATACACTTCTTTACTTGAAAACACTTTTCATTTTCATCTTTAGAAAATAGATAGCGCATTCAGTATTTGATAATGTTAAAAAGTAAATGTACAAACACATGATGATAGGGAGGTTACTTTACTGCTAGTTAAACATCAAAATCTTATTTTGATTAAGTGAAATTGTTCCACAAGTATTTATCTAAGATACTTTACTGATGAGTTATTGTCTTCCAAAGACCATATATTTTTTTTTCTTTTTTCCCTGTGTACTAGAAATTTGTCATGGAGAGGCTCATTAGACATATAACTGTTTTGGTCAAATGTTTGCAGTTTGGTCATATCCCAATGAAGCATTTGACTTAGAGTAATGTGAGCCTTTCAGGGAAATCCCTTAACGTTATGGATATCCACAGAAGTTAATGATAGAATATCTGACTTTTGAGAGAATGAGAATGCAGTTGAATACTGTGGAAGAACACATACCTCCCCATTTTCCTGCAGGTTGGATGAGGACTGTGGTCTTAAACATCAGTACTTATAAAGACTAGTCATAAATTTTAGTTTGCAAATGATAAGTAAATGTCAGCAGTGTGAGAGTTGGATATTGGGATTTTACTGCTGATATTTTCATGATTGCAGAGTCTTTGATGACCTTGTTACTGATTCTTAAATGTATGTATTAGCAGAAGCATGTTAAGGTCACATCAGTGATTTGGCCAAATGGAGTTCTATTAGGTGACATTCCCTATTTTATGCATATGTTAAGAACATTTTTGTTTTGCTTAGGGTCTTATGCTGTGGTAATGTGGCTCATAACAGTGATGGGTGTAATGCCTATAAATAGATATATGAGTCTGACTTAAGTGCATCATTTAAGATGTTTGGTGCTGCCAGTATTTATGCAAGGATTAGAATGTACATCATCTCTCTGTTTCTCTCTCATTTTATGTGGAGATAGGATCTGAACACTTCATGCTTGTTGGAAGAAATGTGTATTTTGTTCAGAAATACACTAGTAACAATTCATTATAAAATTAGAATATCCTGACTAAGTTGGAGATTATTGAACCAAGTGCATAAAATGAAGCGCTCCAACTGTGTTTCAGTATCAAAGGTCACACCTGTTTGTCAGGTTGTCTCCCAGTAACATGACCATATTTAGAGAAGGTCAGGGGGATGATCACATAGTTCAACTGCAGCAACTGTGCTGGATCAGCAGATAATCTCTGACTGGGAAGGCTGTATGCTGAATACACATGGGGAAACACCCTTGCGTTTGGACTTATAAAATAAGTGCTGTAATATGCTGCTTACATGTATGCTATCATACTTGTAATTAGATTAGTACAAATAAAAAGCACTTGAATATTGAAATAACGGTAATGGAAACTGGTTGTCTCAAATGGACTTATAGTTGTCCTGTTGTTTGAAAAGTAGAAGTTTCAATGAAATTTTTCACAAATGCCTAATGCTAATTTATTTGCAAAGTGAATTTGAAAATTTTATGTTAGTGATACCAGCTGTAATGATCTGATATTTTACTGCCACGTGAAATAAGTTGTATGACAACTTTCTTACACTATTGCAAATTATATGAATTATTAATGATGTATATATATATCTATATATTGGTCTTAAAGGCCTTATTTGTTAAAATATAACATAGCTTAGACAAAACTTGTAACAAGTTGATTGCCCTATGTCAGCTGAGATGAAATTATCACTTTAATGATGTATTGAATCTTTTAGAACTTTATGTTATGCCCGTGGCTAGTAAATGTTCATCAGTTGATCTTCATAATTCTTCATCATAGGTCATGGGTTTATAAATAATTTCATCTCATGATATTTTTGTAATCATTTGTATGTCATGTCATTGTTTGTGTTGTTTACTGCCACATGTGAAATGAGTTGTATGACAAAATCTTTTTTACACTAATGCAAATTATTTTCATGCATATACGCCATTTCCCGCATTAACGAGGTAGTGTTCAAGAACAGACGATAGAGCCTTACAGGGAAGACTCCTCACTTGGCCCCCTTCTTTGTTCCTTCTTTTGGAAAAGTAAAACTCGAGGGAAGGATTTCCGGTACCCCCACTCCCACCCATTTTAGTTGCCTTCTATGATACGCAGGGAATATGTGGGAAGTATTCTTTCTTCCCTATCCCCATGGATAAATTCAAATTATACGAATCATAAATGATAGATATGTATTGGTCTTAAAAGGCCACATCTGTTAGAATTGGACATTGACAGAACTTATAACAAGTTGTTTGCCATATGGCAGCCAAGATGAAATTATCATGAAGAACAATAGCTATATATTGCATCTTTTAGAGATTTTATGTAATGCCTGTGGCTAGTAAATATTCATCTGTTGATTGTCTTTACAATCTTCCTCATAAGTCATGTTTATTAATCATTTCATCTCATAATATTTTGTTGAACCATTTGTATTTCATGTTGCTTGTGTTGTTTGTGATAAGACGTTTCTTTGTAATAAAGAAAGATAAGATCTTTGGTTGGACTACAAATGTTTATCCTTCAGAATGTGATAGTTTTATCCCCAGACATTTTTTCAAAAGAATGGTTGGCAATTATTGATAGACTGAATGTTTTATGGAAGTGATAGAGGTGTATTACTATACCATCGTAGAAGAAAATGAAAGATATGTGGACGGTTGTATGCAGAAGACTACCTTGGCAATCATTGTGGTATCAGAATGATTGGTTGCTTAGAATTTGTGAAGGAAGATGCTCAAAAAGTAAGATTCTTAGTTTTGAAAAAGTGTGGCTGTTTAAGTTTGTTATTAATTTGAATGTTGAAGAACTGGAAGTTTTAGATAAGCAGGATTGTTGGTCATGGAAAAGTTGAGGGTAAAGTCTTGCAAGGGAAAAAAGCTATAGGTTTCATAAATTTATGATCAGAGAGTGAGATTGCATATTGGAGTGTTTGACCAACCTTTGATGTATGGATGTGACACTTGCCAGATGCTTCTGGTGTTATTGTACAGGGGTACCTAGTGACAGCACTAGGATCCCAATTCCTCTATCAAGGAATAAAGTATTGAAACTGAAACTGATTGGAGAATAGAAAGTAATAGAATGGACAGGCATTGTATTGTCAAAACTAGTAGAGCCGATAAATGCTGTGAGAAAATTGTTGTGAAATCATAAGAAAGGCATATGTAAGTATTGGGATGGTATGGTTGTAGTTTATAAAAGGAAAATGATTAGTTGGTCAGGTTGGAGGCTTAAGATGAGGGAGATTGTACTAAGGATGTTGAGAAGTGATTATGGCTAAAGGTGTCATTTGACCATTAAGAATAAACTAAAATGATGTGTGCTGTGCCACAGTGGTACTTTTGGTTTGTACCAGATGAAGATATATGTTTCTTAATCTTGCAAAGTAGGCATATTACCACTCTTCAAGTTAATGAAATAGTCAGTGTATATAGGATTAACATGATTAAAATCATCAGAGAAATATGATGATCAACTCCCTAGTCTTGATACCATAGATTATTACTTGAAGATGTAAACATGTTTGAGGATTTTACATGCAAATCTCGTGAAAAGGGCATGTTGGGACATGCTTGTGATTTTGGTTTCACTTGCAGTTCTAAGATGATACACAGTTACTGATGTCTCTTTGGTGATGTTATGCATGATAACAGGTTGCCAGTTACAGTAATGTAGGTGTTAATGAGCTTGATATGCTGAGGCCTCCAGTAACAGTAGCCTCATTGGTGATTATGTGATTGATACACTGAAATCTTTAGTAACTGGTATCATAAATGCTTTTTATGATATACTAAAACCTTTAGTAACAAGAGTTTCAAAGATGATTATTTGTATGATATACCAGTCTTGAGTGACAGTCATGTCAAAAGTGTTAGAGTGCTTGATATACGGTGAGGTTTCTGGTAAGAGTGGTGTTTTAGATGGTGTGCTTAATATACTGGTCTTCAATAAAATTGGTGTAATGGGTACTGGCTTGGTTGTGAGTTTAAGTGCATGCAAGATCTGTACTCTCAGTGAATGTTTTAATGTTTTTAAATGCGAGGTTGAGGGTCTGTAGAGATATGCAGAAAGGAGGAAATAATTTGGATAGGATGAAGGTAGTGAAAATGAGTGAGCTTGTAAAAGAGGCTTATGTGAAGAGGTACCAGGAACAGTTGAGTGTAGAACAGCAAAAGATGAATAAATCAAGTTAGAAAAGTGGGTAAGGAATGGGAGGTATTGAGGGAACATTGCTGATGTGCAAGAGAAGTGTGTGACATGTGAGAAAGGGTAGCAAGTGGTGGGATGATGAAGTTAATTACAAAGGAAAGTGAGTAGGATGTATGGGAGTTACTTTCAGGGAGGCAGTGGAAGTGATTGGGAGAGGTACAAAGGAAAGCAGCAGAATGTACAGGGGCTGAAAATGAGGGCGACTGAGAGTTTGGGTGAGTGCATATAAGCAAAGGTAAAGGAATGCAAGAAACTGATTTTGAAGGTTAATAGTGTGAGAAAAATGGGAACATCAGCGAAAGGGGCAAATGATGAAGTGGTAACAGGCAGAAATGGGGTGAAGAGAAGCTGGAATGAATAATTCAAAAGATTGTTGAACGTGTTTGAAAATAGGGTGGCAGATGTAGTGTGTTTGGGTTGGAGAGGTATGCAAAGTGAGTCATGGTAAGTAGTTTGGTGAAAGTCTTGTCAAAGATGAAGTGTAGTACAGCAGCTGGAATGGAATTTTGCAGTTGAACTTTTCAAGAATGTGGGTGACTGTATTATTGATTGGCACCTCTTGGTGAGATGCCAGAGGATTTACAGAATTCTTGTACAGTGCCATTGTATAAAGGCAAGAGGGACAATTGTGAATACTCATTACAAAGGTATAAGTTTGTTGAGTGTCCATGTCTGTTGTATGGAAGAGTGGTGATTGAGAAGGTAGAGGCATGTACAGAACTTAAGACTTTGGAGGAACAACATGATTTCAATGAGGCTTGTTGAGACCATCGTTTCCATTCACACCAACTCTGTGCGAAAAAGGTCTCCATTGCCTTCAGATTTCTGTCACATTGCTTTGGCACCATAATTTCATAGTTGGTTGGTTGGTTGGTTATATGGGCTTTAGGCTTATTAACCATCAAGGTCATTAAGATTTTCAAGGTCAGGTTATAAAGAAAACACATGCAAAATGGTTAACAGACATTGACTAATTTACGAGCCGCCGCTAGTCGGGTGCCTATGTTCGAATCCTAGTTGTAGCAATTGGTCCACAGTCGACCCAGCTGTTTGTCCTTTTTTGGGGGTTGGTTGACAAATTGAGTACCTGGCTCAGGCTAGGGTATAGATCTATATAAGTGTTAATGGGATGGCCCACCTTGATGAGGGCATTTGGTTGTCCGTGCCGTTTCAGCTAAAAAAATGTTGATCATAATGCCACACATTTTCACTATACTTACGTTTCACACCTGATTTGAAATACCTAAAGCTCAGGTGGATTTTTTTTTTATGTATTCGTCTTGTATAATGAATGTGCAATCACGTGTAAAAGAAATACCTAGGAACCGTGTCTGGCTTTTTCTGAGTTAATTCATTTCTTTTTACTCTGAAGAAAAAAATGCAGTTGCGAAGTTGGCAGGTTGTTCAACATCATTGTTATGGGTCATAGATTGATTATTGTAGATGTGCAATCTTCATTGGTAATTGCAATTGTATCTTTTCTGACCTTACATTCACAGTTCATGAGATATTGGTTGGACCCTAAACGATTAAAAAATGAGGGATAAAGGGGTTAGACCTGTCATTAGTAATTATAGTGGCTTTAAGCATCGCATTTGAACTATGGAAAGGCAACTATTCGGGGCTGAAAGTCGCAGAAAAAAATGATCTACTGAAAACGGGTCAGGAGTGGCCGCCGTGCGACTGTCAATTGTTTGTTTACAAGATCGGAGAGAGTCTGGGTAGGTCGTTCCTTCCGTGCTCAGCCCTATTGAGCGCTTCCATCTTCGTCACCGGTCAATACTAAGCGTTGATCATCCATCCACCATGAAGGTCTTTAAGGACATCATCAGCGGTAAGAGCAATTTCATTGCGTACACGTTCGACTGAAGTAGTGAGAGATAAATGGAATGCTTACTTGTTGAGATTTTATTGTGTAGAAAGTAGGGGAAGTCAGCTGACAGCTCCAGGGCCCTTTTGGCTCTGTCAAAGAGATTCACGATGAATTTGAAGTTATTGCGTATTTCCGTTTTAAAGTCTGCTTAGGTTATAACAATGGAAGGGAGTAGTGAAACCAAAATGATGGCATTTATTGCATATTATCAGCTGAATTTAGGCTCATTAGTGTCCCATACGTTGCCAAAGTTTACTTTCGATTTCTCCTAGTCATGAATAGGGACAAAAAGTGTTTTCTCTTAAGCTGCATTTTTGTATTTAAGGTAGGTTATAAATCTAGGAAAATTGTCGGGCTAATTAATGCAAAAGTGGATTAAAAAGACATAGGTAAAAGATACAGCAGACATGTTCAAACCATACTTAGTTTACTCAAGCAATGGGGTCATATTCTACTAGTGTAGCTATGATATGGTCTGCAGCTGGTGACTAGACCACGTTGGATTCCTACTTAAAGAGAGGTTGGGGTAGCACCAAGAGCTTCTTTGTGTCATGTGATTGCCATTTATTAGTCATAGGTGTGTGTGTGTGTTATTTTAAGACATTCAGGATGTTAGGTAAGGTTTATTTAGGTTCTAATGAGATTTTTCAAGGGTTTTAAAAATAAGGGAAACTCCTTACTATGAATCAAAAGAACTTCTTGTGAAAATCGTAATTAAACAGAAAGTGGGGAGGTCCATGCTGAGTTGGGAAAATTTTGGTTGCGTAAGTAGTGATGGAAATCAGCAGAAAGTACGGAAACCTTGCTAGACTGAAACTGGAGAGGGCTTTGATGATGTGTAAATGAGCTCTTCGTTTAATGTAGCGGGCTTTAATGATGTGTAAATGAGCTCTTCGTTTAATGTAGCCAGCTGTACTTTACCAAAGACTTGACTAAGGAAATGAGTGCAGAATCTTGGGGAAATATTTCTGGATACATTTTTTCAGATGTGCTGTTCTTTGTTGTGTAAATATATTAAAGATTGCTATCAGAGAAAAGGACTTCATTGATATTGCTTGGACTTTTGTTACCTTCAGTTACAAAATGCCTTTGGAATTATGTAATGATATTCATCATTAATATCATTATGAAAGGCCATACAACTGAAAAGCTTTACAATATTTGAGTATTTTAGTGTAAAAGAAATATTCAGTGGCATAAATATGAATTTTTGTAATAAAAAAAAATCACCTGCACAACCTTAGTGTTCTCTGAATTTGTACCCTAATTATTGAATGTTGCTGCAATGAAATGTTGTATTATGAGTTATTATTACAGATCCCTTGGTATTTTTCAAAATGTGTTAATCATGCATTATGCAATAAGAATTTTATCATTTTCACTTCAGTAAAGCATACCGGTCCACTTTCACTTTTGATGATCATAACTACAGTATGAAATTTTTTTTTCAGTTTCTTATGATGTTTTTATGACAGTTTTGATTGTGAATGGGGCTGATAAGTGGCCTTTGAGAGTACCCTGAAAAATTCCTTTTAGTCATTTATAAATGTATATCGTACAGCATGGTATACTATAAACATTCGAGTGCATATGTTAGGGTGCACAGAACATACCCAAGTTAAAGAAAAATGAATATGAATTATTGCTGTGTTTACCTGTTATGCCTGATGTCTTCAGGGGTCTTTTGCTCCAACAGTCTGAATTGGGCCTTAGCTGCTGGGTTAGGTTTACATGTTTCAGATACCCTGGTTCAGTCCGTTGATGGCACTTTGACCCCAGTTTACAACATCGTTCCAATTCACTCAATTCTGAGTGCGCCTTTTACCATTCTGCATGTTCAGGCCCTGATTGCTGAAAATCTTTTTTTACTCCATCCCTATTTTGGTCTCCTGTTATATGGTATAATTTTGAATTTTTGTACTTTTGAAATGGTGCCCTGCTACACACACACCTCCAGACACCTCTAAAACCCCAAATCTACCTATTTCTTACTATAAAACTACTTTTGACTCTTTTATCTCCTTTTATATCTGTAATACCACCGTTCAAGAAACATTTTGGTATCACTTTTGTAATAATGTAAATCAATCTTAGGAACCTCATAATGACACACAAAGCCAAAAGAACCTGGAAGTCTTGTTTGAATGTCAAGAACTATTGCTCTGATTGTACAAAGGATCTATTTCAATTTTGTAAATATTTCACACATCTGTGAGTTCTACCTCTGCATAGTTTCTTGGAATGTGAAAGTCTAAGCTGACCTCAGAACTTTACCCAGTGCTGCAATTTTGGTGCTGACTTCCATTAGATGATATACTTAACCCAGTGCTTCAGTTTTGGTGCCAACTTCCACATGTTGATGTAAGATTTTTCTTTAAGAAGTGGTTGCTTTTGTGCTTAGCCATTGGATATGCTTCATGATACTGAGCAAGCTGCATCACCGTATGATTACTGTGTGGTGGCCACTGAAAGTTGAATCACTGTGGTACTGTACATTTCTTTCCCTATTCACTACTGAGCTTTGGAACTCTTTTACTTTTAATGTTTTCGTAGCAGCTGTGACCTGCCCTTTTTTGGAAGGCAGCTTTTTCTGTAGAAGTTCTTATTCCTTTCACTTTTTATATTAATCAACATGGCATGCTAGAAACATGCATAATCATGGCCCTGTCTAATGAAAGGAAAATAGAGGTTAAGCAGGAGAATAGTCATTTATAACTTGTTTGGTTGTAGACTAGGAGAGTAGGTATCATAATGGTTATTCCTTGAGTGGCTGGTCTTCCGCCCTCATCCTCGTTTTTCTTCTCTGAAGCCCATATTCGTTTCATGAAAAGTGTGACCTTGATGGAGACTTTTGTCCTTGACTGGAGTCATTACCATAAGAAAAGAAAAAGATGGATATTTAAAATATTAATAGCCATCTCTTGAATGCATTGAATTAGCCTTTGCACCATGGTATTCTCTTAGATGATAAGATGTAAAGTTTTGTAGATTCACTGAAGAATTTATTGTTTCGCAGGTGACGAGATGTTCACAGATTCCTACAAGTATGAGATGATTGACGATGCCTTCTATATGGTGGTTTGCAAGCACACAACAGTGACTCAGGACAATATTGCTTTAGAAGGGGCCAACCCTTCAGCAGAAGAAGCTGATGAGGGTACAGAATCTTCTTCTGCCTCTGGTATTGATGTTGTAATGTTTATGCGTCTCCAGGAAACTGGATTTGGAGCTAAAAAGGACTACCTTGCTTATATGAAGGAATACCTTAAGAGGTTAGTATCAGTTCATGCTATATTAATATTGTAAAATTTGGGGGTATATACATATAGGTTATGCTAGCATTGTCTATGGTGCTATAATTTAGTTGGGAGGGATTATAGCCATAGATGGATATTAAGATTTAGGGTGGTATTAAAAGACATAGTTACATAGTAAGAGGGAGGAATTAATTCTTAGATTTACTTTCCATGTGGATAGGATGAATGAGGAAAGGATGACTAAGGGGGTATAAACATAAGAAGTAGAAGGAATAAAGAAAAGGTGGAAACCAAAGGAGAGGTGGAAGGATGGAGTGAAAGATGCTTTGCAGGCTTAGGGCCTGAACTTGTCGAGTCATGCAAGGGATAAAACAAATTGGATTGATTTGGTTTACAGGGGACAGTGTTCTGTCATTGGGCTGAACTAGAGCGCATGAAGTGGTTGTGGGAAACCATAAATAGGACTGTTGGGCCTGATTGTGGATAGGGGTCTTTGGTTGCAGTGCATTATATGTGACTGCTAGAGAATGGATGCGAGTGAATAAAGCCATTTCTTCTTTTCCTGACTCAGCTTAGGTAACACAAAAAGTGAGAAACATGTATGAAAGAAATAACATTTCAAGTCCAAATGATAAATGGGTGGCTTTAGCATGCAGAATAGTGTTCAGATAATTATGAATTTTATCTTATCTTTTGTTAACCTCTTCAGGACAAGTGTACATTGGTATGAAATGTTGTTGATCTAATGAATGTTAAGGATTGTATCTGTGATATTTTCGTGTGTGCATTTGGTTGAAATAATTATTGGGTCTTCGTTGCATACTTGATTGCTGTTTCCCGTGTTAGCACCAGGAACAGATGAAGAAAGTCTACATCCTCTCACATCCATTCTCTAGCTGTTATGTGTTATGCATGGAAATCACAGCTTTCTGTTCACATCCAGGCCTCACAGACCTTTCTATGGCTTACCCCGAAAGCTTCACATGCCCTGGTTTAGTCCATTGACAGCGTGTCGACCCCAGTATACCCCATCGTTCCAGTTCACTCTATCCATGCACGCCTTTCACCCACCTGCACATTCAGGCCCTGATGGCTCAAAATCTTTTTCACATCATTCTTCCATCTCACATTTGGTCTCCCCATTCTCCATGTTCCCTCTACTTTTGACTCGCATCCTCTTTGTCAACCTTTCCTTAGTGATTCTCTCTATGTTTAAACCATTTCAGCACACACTCTTCTGCCCTCTCAACCACACTCACATTTTCAACCACACTCTCATTATTACCACACATCCCTTGTACCCTTTCATTGCATACTTGATCAAACCACCTCACACCACATATTGTCCTCAAGCATTTCATTTCCAACACATGCACCCTTGTCTGCACAACCTTATCTATAGCCCATGCTTCACATCCATGTAATATCATGGGGACTACTATTCCTTCAGACATGCCCATTTTGCCCTCCCAGATAATGTTCTCCCTCCACACATTCTTCAGTACTCCCAGAACTTTCACCCCCCTCCCTCCCCATCCCCTTCCCTCTGACTCGCTTTCGCTTTGATTGTTCCATTCGCTGCCATGTCCACTCTCAGATATCCAAGACGCTTCACCTCCACCAACCTCTCTCCATTCAAACTCACACCTCAAACAACCTGATCCTTGACCCTACCATACCCAACAACCCTACTCCCACCCACACACACCCCAGCTTTCTCTTTTCATACACTGCAAAATACTTGTCATAACTTTTGATGATTTGGGAAACCAAGTCCTTCCTGTAATTTTTGGAGATTTTAAACTACCACATATAACAAGGGTATGGATATGTCAGCTGAAAACTTTCCTATAAGCAGTACAGACAGTTGCACAAAAGTGAGCTTAGAGTATACGAGGAATCTCCCTTTATCCTGCTTGTAACAGAAACAGCCTAAAAGTAATATGACCCCAACTGCAAAAGTATATGGGTGTGTGTATGTTCAAATGTGTTTATGTTAGTACGGTAACAGAGTAACAGGTTTTCACATGTATTTTTTTCCATCATAAATCATAGAGAGCCCATGTGGAGATGATAATATGATTATATTTTTGGGGGCTTGTAGTTGCATAAATTTGCACATTGATTAGATTTTTCAAGTGTTATTACGCAGAAATGCTGAATGCTGGGAGTTCAGATTTATGAAATGTTTTTGGCGGACAGATATTATGACGTACAGCTGTACCTTTTTTCCTTTCTATATCTCTGTTCCATTTGGAACTCCCTCAAAGGGGTGGCCATGGCAACAGCTCTTTTCCTTGTACAGTTGTCCTCCATTTTTCCTAATGTTTCTGAAATTAAAAGTTTAAATAGAAAAAAGTATAAATTGAAAGTGTTTTCCACATACTGTATTTACTTACGTATAAGCCACACGTTTTCCACTCACAGAATTGCATAAGTAGTGTGTGGCTTACTGTTCAATAGTGTTATGAAATTTTTTATGAAGAGATGCCTCAACTACCTCCAGACCTATTTTAACACGTTAATAGTTGGGATGTGTTCTATATTGTTCCCCAAACTCATTTTTCTTACCAATAAATGTATTAGAAATATATTTTTCTGCATGAATCATTTAAAAAGTTGGAATTATGGTAATACACACACACACAGGCATTTTTATTATTTATTATACTTGATTGCCATTATGTAGGTAGTAGTTGGTAGGCAGCCAACGACCATGAAGTTATATTACCATCACTATCAGCCTAGATATCTGGAGGGTTAGTGATGGCTGTGTAGTGATCCAGCGCTTCAGTAGTGACATGTTGCACTCTGATCCAGGTAGCTGTATTTTCTTTCTGCCTTGCCCACATGTGGACTTCTAGCATTTTGTTCACAAATACACAGTCTCTTTTTGTCACATGTAACACTTGACACTACTTAATTGACATGGCTCATTCTTAGTAACTCTAGTTTTCCTGTTGCAACCACTATGTGCTAGCCCTGCCTTTTGGCAAAATGGTAGGAGCAATATGTATTAGTAGTTAGTAGCAACATTAGGCAGGAGCATTAGGTAGACGTAGTTAGTAGGAACATTAGGTAGGAGCATCTTTAAATACACTGCTAGACTTGCTCTCTGCCAGTGGCCTCGTAAGGGTGAGGCACTAAAGGCTAAGAAGTGACACTGGAGCTCACTAGTGATGGAGGCTCAGTTGCCGTGGCCACCCCCTTGAGGGAGTTCCAAAAGGGAACAAGCATCAGAGATATAGATAGATAGTTAGATACTAGCATATACCCTTTTCACGTTGTTGCAAAATGTTTTGATGCTAATTATTTTACTGGAACTGAAATTTTTGTAGAACAATTGTAAAAAATTTTCATAACATGCAGTACTGTATTTTATTTAGTATAAAGTACCCTACACTTTTTATTTCATAATTGTTCACCATTTCCTTGTGTTAGTGAGGTTGTGCTTGGAACAGATGAAGAAAAGCCTTATTTGCTCACGTCCATTCTGTATCTAATATGTAATGCACTGAAATGATAGCGCCTTCTCCATATCTGGGCCCTACAGACCTTACTATTGTTTTGTTTCCCCCGGCTATTTTTACATGCCCTGATTCAATCCATTGACAAGATATTGTCCCTTGTATACCTCACTTGTCCAATGCATGCCTTTCACCCTACAGCATGTTCAGGCCATGAGCATTCAAAATATTTTCACATTTTATTGTAGGTTATTAAACTGAAAACAGTACACAGATACTTCCAGATGCTGTAGCGTTTGCATGATGTTTGCCAGTACACGTATCCAGATTTAGTATCAAACAATATTCTGTCCATATATCCAAAATTTATTCAGACAAACAAGATGGCATATCCTTACATTCCTTTCATCTGAATGTTGAGTTTATAGCTAGTTATTGAAGATTTTTTCATTTAAAACTATTTTGACCCTCTCAAAATGGGAAAGACCAGCATTTATTAGTTGTGTCAGTGACTTGGAAAGCTCTTATTAGTTGTGTTAGTGACATGGAAAGCTCTGTCTTAAAGTAAAACTACATTTTTTTTTTTATGTTAGCTGAGACGGCATGG
>JAUUDW010170174.1:0-11644 GCA_032361385.1 Panulirus guttatus | reverse complement strand
CTGGAGAACATGACAGGCACTATGATCTTGGTACTTTAGGTCATAAGGACTTTGCGTGACCTTTGGTGACTTTATATACCTTAAAAGTAAGCGTGATAACCTTAATAATCTTCTCGTGCGTGGTGAACCTGATGGTCTTGGTGAACACTATGGGTTGCAGCGAACCTGGTGAATCTCAGGAGACTAATGATGTTGGTTGACTTGTTATAACCCGATGATTCTGGCGATCTGTGATCTTGCTTTTCACGGGACACTTGGTGACCGTGTTATCTTTGGCTAACGTGTGGTGGGACTGGTGATCAGCGACCTCAATCGTCTTAATGAGGTTATTAGAAGAACTGCCAATCGCGGTGATCTCTGTGACCGTGGTCGGGGCAGTAAGCCTGGTGATTTAGCAATGTTTATATACAATAGGTTTAAACCTGGTGATCATAATCACTTTGATGAATGTGTTGATAATATGGAGCAGCCTACGTTGTGACATCATTCCCTTGCTAAATCAAGCTTGTAAGCTCATCCTTGAGAAGCAAATGACGGTAAAATGTTAATCAATGATTTTTTTCCAACCTAACGATCTCTGTTGCCTTAGTATATCCTCCCCTTATAAAGGCCTGACTGAATCTATCCCACTGGCCCCTTCCTTGTCAACAGCAAAAGGGTGGTTTAATCAGCATTGTCTAACAACGTCCTAACCACGACCCTGAAGTACAACGGTATGACCCTCAAGTACAAAGGTGCGACCCTTGAGTACAAAGGTGCGACCCTTGAGTATGACAGTACGATCCTCGAGTACGAGGGTGCGAAAGTACGACACTTGAGCACGACCTGGCGACCCTTGGTGTGTATGTTGCTCTGGGCTTTGAGGTGAACCTTAAGTGGGTTAGACGGGGTGGGTGAAGTAGGGTGGGTTAGGACTTCTGTTGGACGTGGGATGGAGGTATGGGCGGGAGCGATCACGTCAAAAGTAGGTTTATGATCAATAGTGATCAACGTGATGGGTGGAGCAGTGGGGGAGGCGGCGGCTATAAGGGTGGTGAGAGTGGTGGTGGTGGTGGAGGACGGTGGTTTGTTGGAGATTGATGGAGGACATAAGCCACGTACGATCACGTCAGGTTACACATTCCCTCAGCGGAGACCCCGAGTCATGCTTTAACCTCTAGATGAAGAGGTCAAAGTTCATGGTCAAGAAATTGACCAGTCTATGGCCAGGTTTGGGTGAGCAACTCCATCAAACGCAGATCGAGCATTGCTGCTCTTCGACTCTAGCCATACCACCGCTAAACATGTTACCAAATAAATTCTCTTTATTCGTGAGAGGACTGTGCTTCACATGGCTCTCTCACAAGGACAACATCGCCCTCTGGCACCTCCCGTCTAGTATATCAGCATATCATTACTAGCATACGGTCACTGGTTCCCTAATACTGTATTTCTGTTGTTATCATGATTGTGTTTACTTCTGCTGTCAATATTCTACCATCAATTTCATGCTGTATTCTTGTCATTATTTCAAATATTTCTAAGACCTTTTTATCAAAGTATATTTGTAATTCATTCATAGCCTCTTATTACATCGGTATTTTTCACAAGACACAGCGTACGTTCCTAGCACTCCCTCCCGACACTAGTGCCAGTTACTGGTGCCGCCTGAGGTCGGGTGTGGTTCTCCATAGCCGCCGTGTAACGCGTCCCCTGTCAACCTGGTGGCAGTTCTCTAAAGCGCAGGTTTCTAGTCACAGAAAACCTGATGTCAATGTCACTCACTTCTGCTAAACACCTCTGAACCTCTCCTCTATTCAGTGATAACGTTACTGGGAAACACCCACTCCCGCAGCGGCAGATCATGAGCTCATGTCCTGAGGCACCAACGGACGGTGGCAACTCCTGATAGCGAGGTCCGTAAACTTCCCCTCGCACGATACATACACACAGTACTGAATGCTGAATACCAGTCCTCTCCGGGAATAGGTCCACACACAGAAGTCGTCCTTAGGGTTGTCTGTTGCGTCATGTACGTCCGTGGGAACCCAGGCTGTTGGTGCGTGTCCTTTGCCCACAGACGAACCCAAGATCCATACATTCGCATGTTCTCGCTGTGGTCATCATTCTAGCCCGTCAATCCAACTTCCATGTTCCGAAAAAGGTATAAACACGTTCTTAAAGGAATTCTGCTTGACACTGATGCCATATCCAGCTACCCTACATGAAGTCACAGGAAAAGGACAGCGAGAGAATGCTCTCGCACTGTGAGGATGACGATCACAACATCCCCTTCGGGTCATGAGTCTGTGGAGCGTGGATGGAAAACTTCCTGACAGGCAGCGTGGCAACTGTTCTGATTGGTTGGGTATCCTCATCCGCCATCTTCTTTGCACTGTCAAAACCTCCTCCTCCTCCCTCGCCTCACCCACACGGCATGCCAACTGCGGGGTCTGGTTCGCATGTGCGCGCACTGACGGGGGAGAGGGCGATCCAAGGCCAAAAAGAGTAAAGGGGCAACGGTTGCGTTCCTATAGCGTAAACCAAACTCAGGTACCTCCTAGAACTTGATGCGTAGTAGCACAAAATGAAACTCAATCGCACGAAAATATATTCTTTTTTTGTACGAGGCGAGGAGTCAGGAATGTCCGTGCAGTGGATTAGGCTGTATGAGATATAACTAATTATGTTGCTCTCTAATAAAGTCCAGAGAATGCAAGAGTCTCTCAGCATCCAGTAACCGTTTCCCGACTCGTAGGCAGTAGGCACTTTATGTGGCTTTCCTTATAATCATTTGTCAACCAGTCATCGAACTTCCTTTCCTAGCGTTTCATATTCCATGCACTGCCACACCACACACTTTCTATCTGTTTGTGAAGTGACTACGGAGTTTACAGCATGGACGGTGATGGAACCACATCTGCCATACGGGCCATCATCGAGGTACAGGTGGATAACTGGACGGATAGAATTAACCAGGATATCCCCCTCTTGCGCGGGGAGATATGGTTAACTGACGAAATTCTCAAGCATCAAAAAGTTTACAGCTTACAAAGAACACCCGACACACTTTTGACCACGTGGAAACTGAAGCTTATCACCACCTTCAGAAAACCCCAGCTGTCCTTTGAACAAGACTATGGACGGCGAGCAGGCAGCGCTGGTCAGGAAAAACCGGTCTAAAACCGGTTTTGTCAATTTTTTGACCGTCGAAGTAAAGCATGCTAGCTACTCGATAGAGCAAATTCATGCCACTGACGAACATCCAGGTCAAGATGATCGAGTAGAAACATCATCGTGGAGATGGCATCAATGGATCACAAAACACTGTTAGTCTGGAAATGTTTGGGAAGCGAGTTAAAGAGGTCAGTGTCGCGATCATAGTAACCTATACAAGGGGAAGCTTGACGCGAAATTTACCGATGCCAAATTTAACGTTTGAACTTTGAAACAATGAGTACAGTCGAATCACTGAAAAGCTTTATTGTTTCTCTTCATAACTACAAACTCTACTTGACGCTAATCTTATATCAGGAAGACGTCTGACCAGACTGAGTATATATACCGCGACGACATCGTCTTCCTAAAATATACTGCCAAACAAATCATGCACGGCTCTGTAATTTGGGGAACAATCTACTGCATCACCTTTTAGCCAACGGTTAGATTCATGCGGGGTACAGTTGGGGGTGAACCGAACCCCCTCCAACAGGTGATCTAAGATCATTATTTTTCCTGATGATGAAGTCACCAGAACACAAGAGCTTGGGAGAAGACACAGCCAACGTGCAAATCACTTTCATTCGGGAACCTGGTGGATGAAATGTTCACGATTATCGTTCAAGATGTATGAAAACCACCGACGTCCAATAATCAGACATCGCTCCTCAACATTTCAACGAAGTAATTCTGATATAGATCTCGTGTACATTCGACCCACGTCCGCCTAAACCGTATCACTCGGCCCCGGGTCCACTCAGGTTGGTGGTGGTGATACACTCTTTCCAACCGGTCTATACTCCGAGGTCAGTTGTGCTGCAGAATGCCTATCCATTTAATTCTAATAAGATTCGCTTCTGATATGATTGCGAATATTCATCACGATACTGGAAAAGTCCTCTTGATCTAGCATCGCACTGAATGGGATGAAAAGTATCAGATGCCAAAATCAACAAAAGCGGACGGAATAATGCTGATACCGTCCATCGCACCGGTTGTTAATGTTATGATATCCGAACCTCACTGCTTAGTTCAGGTAAGCTTGGGTTGTAATCTAACGTTATATTAGGATGGCAAGGAAAAAAAGAATCATGTAAATATACGATATCAAAACCTTAACGTCCTGGTTAGTTTGGTATAGATGAGGTTGAAGTTCGCTACACAGTTAGTTTAACTTAAGATATTGTTCGTTGTCTGCTATTTTTAATAATTCGCAGCTCCTCCAAGTGTGAATATGAGGAAGACTTTTTTTTCTTTGAATATTATGTATCACTCAGCACGAAGATAGCCTGCGTGCGTACGTTGCAAACTGAGAAGTGCCTATCGTAAGTACAGAACTAATTCACCTGAAGGTGGAGGACAGAATAATGAAGCCTAACTCTTCATAAAGTATGTTTTGCTGTGGGTTTTATAAAGTCCTTTGGCGCAATCTAAAGGTTGTGGTTTACCAGCACGTTCTTTCAGAAAGCACCTCCACCTTTGCAACTAACAACAGTTAGAGAATCTAAACATCTCAAATTTTGGTATCAATAACTCAAGCGAGGATTTAATAATACGTGCTAATGTCCGCAATGCAGCCCAAGAATATCTTTTCTACATATCACAGGATCTTGTGTGTTTAATCATAGCACATATACCTTAACAAAACTTTAAATTCTCTGCAAAGGGGTGAAGCTACTTTTATATTTAAGGAAAAAGAGTTATGTAATAAATATCAACTAAAAACTAGCATAAAATCAGAGGTTCTCCTATAAACATTGAACCCCGGTACCTCATAACAACGACTGGCAAAACATATTGGACCGTTAGTTTTACATCTGGAATATATATAAATAAGTTCGCATTGTTTGCACATTCAGTTGTACTGATATTTCTGTGCGAAACCTTAAATGTTTCCTAACTATACTACTAATACCACATGTATAAAAGCATTAATATTTCCTAGCTGTATATTAACTCTCATGCTTACCTTAAGGCAGCGTCAAAATAATGGCGAAGCCGATGAAATGAAGACTCTCCGGATAACTTTTTTATCCTCATGGCTATACCTCTGCACACTTGTGCATACGCATGTTAACGTTTCCGAACTTCTCAGTGTATTTCTGCGTTCCTAACGAGACTTTGAACTTCCGTGAGCGTAAGAAAAATCAAGTGGTAATGGCTGGAGGTACGTTCCATGGAACAGCTTGCGCTTATTTCGATCACAGTCGGCGAAAGACTTCCGCTATAGTGTTAGGTTGTTGTATATCTATTTTCCAGCAATTTTAGATTTACTTCCTTTTTTAACATCGCTTAAATCACCCACGAAAAGAAGCTTGTTCAAGTCCACAAACTATCACAAGTAAGATCGTAATCATTCGTATTTAATCACCTAACAGAGGGGGAACTTTTTCATGTCCAAAAATTTATATAATGTTATAATGACCTGAAGTATTACATAATCTCTTGTTTCTTGCTTTTACCAATATTCTCATCAACAAAACACCTGGGTGACTGTTTGCCCGTCAATTAGGATGTAAATATGGCCATATTTACGTCTGCGGTGTCTTAATTTCTGTGTTTTCTTTTCTCAAATTCGTTCATAAACATTTTAAGTCCACGAACAGAAGAGAAAATGCTGAATTTCTCTCGATAAAACAATCATATACACTTAATCTTGAATAACAGTCGGCTAAACTAGCAGCATATAGTTTGGTGAGGAATAGATAACGAGTCAGCGGTGTGTCACTGGAAGTAAGGTCCAAAGTCCTATACACAAGGAGGTGAATGATACTTTCATGTTCTTAAATCGTTTCAAGGAATCGTACGTCGTTATAGATAGTAAGACTAGTTCTGTAACGTTTTCAAGTGAAATATATGACAAAACGCAACACTGTGACGCCATCCTTTCGCATATATTACCACTGATCGATAAAATCATGCTTTAGTTTCACTCGCATCATTTACATATGATATATTCCTTAAGTTTACTCGTCCTGAGGGTGATTGCACATCACACTCCTGCACTGTCCCAACACACACTGCACCTGGTAGGATCTGCAGATACCAGGTGTAATTTCCCGGGGAAAGTAGGGACTACAGGGGCAAACAATATATCCGAGCATAATGTTAGTGTATAAAAATTAGATATTATTACTGCTATACCTTTTGTGAAAAAGTACCGTTCATCATGCCTTTGTCAAATTATTTTCTGACAAGGCGGAGGTATTTTCACTGCGTATAGGAACGCTCCCATTTCATAAGACGTAATTTGGTAAACGCAGTGTCTTGTATGCAAACGTATTATCTGGTAAGTGTGCTGACTAATGTTTGTACGTGTATGCACTTATGTGATTGTTAAATAGCACATTGCACAGTTTTGTGCTGTTTATTGACCCTTTTCCTTAATGACATGAATAATTAGAGACCTTTATATTCATTTCAAATTTTCGTATTGAGAAACTGGGAACCGAAATGAAACGTTTGTTGCTACGGCAACTGAAAATTACCTTATCACGTCTCTTTTGTGCCTCACTTCACCTGGATTCGCAGTGTAACCCGCTTTCATTACTTGATGACCTTAAGAGTGGAAATGTTTTCATAGTTTTGAAATAATAACGATAATATTGAAAACCATAACTTCTGATATGCAACCATGTTTGGCCAGTCATAGCTTAGTCTTCACGCGTTTTCCGTTCATGAATTCGGATTCATGATACTATTCTTTTCCACCTCTAACAGATCGTACGTGTATTTTATGATTAAAGATAAACCAAATGGCAACCACAGCATTCCATCACCGTCTGCCTACTGTGAGGCGCCCAGCGCGACCATCGAGGTGTGACTGGAATGCTTGTATTAATAGTTTCTCACGAACAGATTCCACAGTGTTCCATATTTACAGTGCTCTCGGTGAGATGATGAATCACTACGTAAGTCCAGAATTCGCCCACGAATTCACGGCTGAAAAGTAACGAGTTACTCAAATTGAAGTGACCCTGAACCTACATATGTCGGTATTTCAGAGAATCGGGGACTGATTCAGACAACAGAGATTGCTTGAGCCCAGCGGTACCCGATGACGCAGACACCAAGAAGGGGTGGGTGAGGGGGGGTTCACCATTCGTAACTTTGTACGGTGCAATTTACTGTCATCATCCCACGCCCGACGGTGTATCATCACCGGCTGACCACTGGTGTCTCCGTGTAGTTGAGGAAGCCCATCATCAACATTGTGGCCAAATATTCCATTATGTGTTGCTTACATGTAAATGTGCGAGTGATGCCTTCTCTACCTTTTATGTTTTGTCAGTCTCTCCAGTCACAGTGCGATAAGAAAAAGGGAGTAAAAGAAGGAAATATAATAATGGTTTGAAAAAGAATGGGCGACAAAAGGAAATTGATTACATGTAAATAGGGAAGGCAAGTGCAAGTGTATACAAGGACAGGGCATAAAATCTAGCCCTGTAGCTTACTTTTGATGAGGGCTGTAGTCTTTAGCCTACTGACGCGGTGTACGATGGTTCCAAGCAAGCCTTCAGCGCTCCTAAGTCATGACGGTAGTACTTCCCCGGGCGGCTGCTGTCTACAGCATTCTTTTCAAGACGGAGGGAGTGAGAAGGTTTTGGTCATCTCTTCAATACTCCTACGTCAGGACGGCTGCAATCTACAGCCTACTGACACTGACACGGCAATACTGTCAACAACTTACTACCCATCTGCAGCAAAAATAAAGCCATACTTCAAGCTGTTTCTCATTTTCACCAGCAATGACCGAGTTTCGCATTTTCTTTACATTCCCAAAGTTTTATCTTTGATATCTGTCTCATTACATAAAGGAATTCAAACAGCAACACACCACTGGGTCCTATTTGAGGCTGTCTGTGATAGTGTAAGCTGTCAGGCTCTTCCCGCTTGTGGCGTCCTCTGCACTTTGTCACTTACCCCCACTGACAGCCAACCCTCATAACATCTTCAACGTTCATGGCCTCAGCGACGGAGCGTTCCATGTTAATATCTGCCACTGCCCTGTCACGGTGAGGCCTCACCTTACAACTTGGGTCGCCCGTGAAGAAGGCAGGAGAGCTAGAAACCAAACTTGAACCTTCTTCGATCCAAATGCATTTCTTCGTCAGGATGATTCATCTTTATCTTAGGCATGCTGAAATTATCTAACAAACCTCCGGTGAGTTCAGGTAAAGCAATCTAGTTTTATGTTATTCACAAAATAGCTGTGAGGGGCAGGAGGCAGCAGAGGGTAGTACTTGCGGGGTTAGGGAGAGGGGCGGCTGTGGGCGGGAGTGGTCGAACTGTGCTCTGGTTTTTGCCGGAGGTGTATGCTGGGAGAGGCAAGGGGAAACAGCCTAACTATATAACAGTCATTGGATCTGCTTGACAGACCATAACTCATGTGCGACGAAATAGCGATACAATATTTTACAAGCAACGCTTATGGTAATGAGACATCCAGAGATGAACGTAAAGAAGTCATTGGACAGTTTGATCCTGTATTAAGTCACAGCATAACTGTATGGAACGTATATAGAGATATATGAACCTGCGCTATGATGGAGCGAGATGTGACACAACGCAACACCTCGACATTCAGTCCAAGGTAATTTCGTATGGCTATACTTTTCTTGTTTTTATACGGCATGTTTTACATACTTCCTGTGGTTAGAGCAGGACATTATAGGGTGATTTGCCTCCAGTTATGACTTCTGATGGATCCATGATGGGAATGATGACAGTGTGGCAAAGCGCCCGTCAACGGGTTGCAGCTGTTCCCATGACCGATCCTCCAGGATTGTCTCGTACACTTCATCTCCCGCTTCGAGGCTCGCGGAACCAACTACATCCTTGAAGAGATCCTGAGCATCCTTTGTGGAAGCGAGACACTGGATGATTCGTCATGGACATTCACGTTTATGAGGGAGATAAAACCGCAGTGTACAGTCTCTGCGTTGTGGGGAATAGGGTACATCGAGTCACTGCCAGGTGCAGGTGCAAGTACGGTACACTGTGCATCTCCTGGTCTGCGCTGTACAGGATTCATGTTATAACTGTTTAGTCTGGCGCGAGTTACAAGGTACTGCACCTTCCAGATAACAAGGTACTGCACCTTCCAGATAAAGTCTGGTAGGATATATGGTGTACTCACTACTCGTTATGGTGCCGGGTATACGGCACATCTTCCAGTCAATACGGCACACCTCCCAGTCACTGCGGTGTGGTACATGGTACACCATCTAGTCAATACCGAACAGGGTATGCGGTACGCCTGTCATTACGGCGCAGGTTATACGGTACAGCGTAAACGTTACACCTCTTTCGATACAATGTACGGTACTGAGGTACACCTAGTCTGTGTCGCAAGAGGTAAAGGGTGTTATCTCTCAGCTGTGATGTGGAATAACCTCAAAGATTATCTGGTACATCGAAAATCAATTATTGTAATTTTTGCAAGTGGTCATCTTACGTGAATGCAACACCACATCAGTAGAGCATCTCCTTCACTACTGATGTAAGGTCATGTAAAGCAATTATATGCACCCGCAACAACTGGCATTGAGACTTAACCAGTGTTTATGCACTGGGAATCTGAATTTAGTTAAAGGTTTCTTGGTCTTCCTAACCTAACCTAACCCAAACTACGCTGACCTAATTATACCCAAACGTCAAAGTTCCGGTATAGTAATGATAACCACTTTTTCCCTCCCTAACCTAACCGTAGTTAACTTTAACTAGCCTAACTTTGTCTAACCAGAATGACACAATTCCGATATGACAAAGTTTACCGGTAAAATATGTGTAAAAGAAGTGGAGACTGCCAGACTTGAACTACAGTTCCCATGGTTTACAACAAAGCACTTCATTTTTTGTTTTTGTTGGTGTATGCCAATTCGTGATGGTAGACAAACAGATGATCCTAAAACTTCTCAACAAATTAATGTTATACTTCAAAAAATTTTACACTCATGAAATTTTGATAGTACTGCAAACATTGACAAGTTTCTGTTCATTTTGATAGTGTCATTTGGCTCGTGTGCAAACAATGATAATATTCACAATGAAAAAAAGTGAAGAATCAAAAAGAGTATTCTTTGCTTAATCTTAAGGAACTTGGACCAGGACATCAGAGCTAGGTGGTTTAAATTATAGACGAAATCAATACAGTGTCTACTGATTATCTCTCATCAGCTACCAAAATGTTGCATGATCATTACCACCATCATCTTTTCTTGCTACTTCACAGTTCCATAATGTCATCAGGGAAAGACAGAGGTTCCGGTACATCATTAGGGTAAGGTACAGGTTCCGTTACATCATTAGGGTAAGGTACAGGTTCCGTTACATCATTAGGGGAAGGCAGAGATTCTATCACATCATCAGGGGAAGGTACAGGTTCCGTCACATCATCAGGGGAAGGCAGAGATTCTATCACATCATCAGGGGAAGGTACAGGTTCCGTTACATCATCAGGGGAAGGCAGAGGTTCTATCACATCTTCAGGGGAAGGTACAGGTTCTATTACATCTCAAGGGGTAGACATAGGTTCCGTTACATCATAAGGGGAAGGCACAGGTTCTATTACTTCAACAGGGGAAAGCAGTGGTTCTACAGTATCATAATCTGGGTAAGTAACATCAGCTGAGGGGTCCATATGTCTGCAGAAAGTCGTGTTTGTGACCATCCATGACGTGTTGGGTCTGGCGCACCCGATGCCAGTCGGGCGGGCCATCCTTTAAATCCTGACGACATAATTCAGCCCGATGATGCAGGGTGTAAGTACTTTCCCAAGGTGGCAACACTGTCACGTCAATACAAACTTATGGAATTTGTTGAACGTGTCTGTGATGCGTTTCCGGCGGGCGTCATCCAGGGAAGCGATGCGCCTCTTGGTGCCCCTCTTGCGGACGGACGAAGCCCACTGGTCACGGCCACCAGCCGAGACCCCCGGTCGTCGTCTTGTTCCTAGTGAGGGAAAAACACGGTTAAATTTGGGGAAATTTCAGAAGCTGGTTTCGTAAAATTTCCTTCAAATTCTGAAAAAAATAATGCTTTCATTTGTTAGATTTAATGACGGCAGGAATTCCCGTCAAAGGAAAATTTCGTTGCAACGTTGTCTGACTGCTTTGAAGAATGATTGTGGTTTGCTGGTTACTTGGAGTTCGAGCTTATCTACTACCGTAGTCACTGAGGTCGTCATCGTTAAGTTATAACCACCAATCGAATTCGTGATACTTCAAATACCATACTCGCCCTCACTTGCGCGTGTGGTCCAAAAATGTACAGGGGACTAAAGAATACTTCCCACGTATTCTCTGCATGTCGTAAAAGGCGACTAAAAGGGAAGTGAGCTAGGGGCTGGAAATCCTTCCCTCTTGTTTTCACTTGTCCAAAAGGAACAGAGAAGGGGGCCATGTGAGGATTTTTCCCTCTAAGGCTCAGTCCTCTGTTCTTAACG
>JAUUDW010170064.1:0-14755 GCA_032361385.1 Panulirus guttatus | reverse complement strand
AACACCAGTGTAAAGCCCCTCCCTCCGTAACGCGCGCACGCGCACACACACGCACACACACACACATACACATACACACAAACATACAAACACACACACACTTCATAGTGCAAGCGCACTTATAAATATTGCATGCATCGCGCTCTTGCACGAACCTCGCCGCCGCTAACTCTTGCCCAGCAGAGAGATCCCTCGCCCTCGTGGTGCAGTTCGGCGCACCGCTCGCGCCGAGCCCATCCGAACTCCCTCAGGTCCCTCGCAGTAAAAACGCGTCCCATCCCAGCCATAGTGGAGATCATCAGTGAGCTGTAGACCGCCCCCCCCGTGTCGGTACTCGGTCCCCTCGCGTTTTTATGTCTCTCTTGTGTATGGTGTGTGTGTGTGTGTGTGTGTACGTATGTGTGTGTGTATGCGTGTGTGTGCTTGTGTGTGTGTGTGTGTGTGTGTGTGTGCGTGTGTGTGTGTGTGTGTGTGTGTGTCTTGGTACGTGATTAGCCTTTGACTCCAGTTTCTTCAGTAAACCAGTTATTGCACACATAGTGGTGAAGCGAGGAGGCTGGATCGCTTATTAGGGCAGGCAGAGCAGGGCAGACAGGGAGGAGGCTGTAAAAGCATATATATGGCAAGGACTTCGGGGATGCCGACGGTCACCGTGTGGGAGGAGGAGGAGGAGGAACCACATCTCCACGTCAGGTCATGAGGGGTCAGGAGTCATAGTGGGGGATGAGCTGTTGGGGCAGGTGATGATTCGTGATTAGTTGTGGGCAGGTGATGGGGCATGTTGACCTCTGGGGGATGTGTTGGTTTATACGATGAGCTGTGGGGCTGTTTGTTGATGGGCGGTCCCATATGAGCTGTGAGGTGGAAAGCTTGGCTTAAGCTGCAGGAGCTGTAGCCAGTCATGTCAGACTAGGCTGTCATGTCATGTCACATCTTATGTTTGGTCACAAGGAATTTGTTCTTGATACGGCAAATATGACAACTCCGTCATAGACAGCATTTCTAAAATAGTAATACATTCCCTCAAAAGAATAAAGAGAGAATCATAATAGATGTCGCAAGACGTCCATCCAGTCACTGTGCATTGCGATCTTCGTGGTCGGGTTAACCAAAAGCGAGCGAGTCATTAACATAAGAACGACAGTGGCCCAGAGAAGGCGCCCTGCGGGAACGCGCGCGCCGCGCCGACCCGACCCGACCCGACCCGACCCAAGCACAAATCCATGCATGATATTCCAATCGCCGGCCACTCCGCCGTCACCACATTTGCGGTGGAGTCGAAAAAGATGCGAGTCAGACACTTGGGCGAGGCTGCGCTTAATGACATCACGCGCCAGTCATGCCGAGTCAGCGGGAACGCGGGTTTAACCCGATTTTCCGGCTTGGTCTCCCCGTCCGACCTGGTCTTTCTCGCCTGCAGACGGACTTTACGTGTTGGTTGAGGTTGTGTAAGGTGTGTGTGTGTGTGTGTGTGTGTCACTCTCAGCCAGCAGCGAACTAGTTCACAGTTAACGTACTGCATATATGTAACATATTCTCTCTCCCTCCCTCTCTCTCTCTCATTGTACGTAAGGAGCCTCCGCTCCCACTGCATTAAAAGGAAGCCGGGTCAAAGGCCACTCAGGAAATAGCCTACAGTAGTCCCGCCACGAGCACTCAACAGGACCGATTGAGAGGTCGGCTCAGCGCAGAGTGCCGGCCGGAGTGGTATGGGGTCAGTTTGGCTGGAGCCACGAGGCCGTTCTCGCTTTTGCTCTTGCCTCTCCCACCCACTTTTACCTCTCATCACGTGCAGGTCGCTCAACATGACGCACTTATCATTCAAGCCGGACCCGCCTCTCACCGCACACACTCACACACACACGCGCGCGCACACACACTCACCGACTTCTCTGTTGCGTGCGTCGACCTCCTCCT
Source organism: Panulirus guttatus (assembly GCA_032361385.1). Lineage (NCBI taxonomy): Eukaryota > Metazoa > Arthropoda > Malacostraca > Decapoda > Palinuridae > Panulirus > Panulirus guttatus. The sequence continues at coordinate 12,838 of JAUUDW010170064.1, read as the reverse complement.
TCTCCTCCTCCTCCGCCCCCCTTCCCTGTGTTTAAAAGGCGTTCTGGTTGGGCACCTAAGATTTTAAGTATTTAGATCATTGACACCTTATGTAATACCTTGTGCTAGTTTCACTGTAACCTCAAAAGACATTAATGTGGCGGACGCTCTACACTAAATGTTTCATTTTAGCTTGGAGGAAAGATACACAAATTTATTCCAAAAATATTGGCGAGTAACGAGAGGCTGAGTGGGCGAGAGGCTAACCAGATGAGTGATAATGGTATGCTTGTAGGCAGATTTATAGGTCTAGGACATCAAGGTATTGGCATATGACTAAGAGTCACCAAAACAAATTTTGGGTAGGCTTGTGAAAAACATGGAAAAGACGAGCTGTCTCGGTACCTATTGCGTCAGAGGTAAACATGCTAATCATATCGATTATTATGTATATATTATTATTCACATCATTATCGCTGTTCAGTTCCGGGAAATTCTATTGCATATTTTCCCTCGGTGATATTCAGGTTGGTTCTTAAGCTAAGATGGCCAACCAGCTAGCATGGTCAGACGTGTCCATTGACGGCTAACCAGCTGGTCAGACGTGTCCAGTGACGGCTAACCAGCTGGTCAGACGTGTCCAGTGACGCCTAACCAGCTGGTCAGACGTGTCCAGTGACGCCTAACCAGCTGGTCAGACGCGTCCAAGAAGAAATAAAAGAAGAAAGAGTTGTTGCGCACTGGTATTGCGGTGTCGTCGCTCGTCCCCCGTAAAAAAAATGCGACGGACTGACAGAAATCATTTATGCGAGAAGAGTAATTGTTCTTACTCATTCATATCTTAAAAAAAAAAAAGCGTCCTGGTCTTTCGATTATCTCCTTGTGGAAACAGATAATCGTCTGTTGTTAGTCCCCCAGAGCACGACGGTTCGCCACAACGGCACGACCTTTGGCTGCAGGTCGTGTCTTTGGCTAGGGGTCGTCCCTCGGCGCTCGAGAGGCGGATGAAGGGGTATGCGAGCCAACGCCTTTTGTGGGGATTTGGCAACAGGGCTGCCGACACGTGCTCGGTTATGACAGCCCGACGTTCCACTTCCCCACTCGTCGTGGGTGTCATATAATGACAGCAAGATATGTGGGTTTATTGGACGTGACAGTGGCTTGCCCCCCCCCGGTGCCAGCCCATTGGCACGAACCGTGTCTTTCAATATTCCTTGCCCTCCAAACACACACACACCCACAGCATCTCAGCTCTCGAGGCAAACCAGATGAGAATGACGGTACGTACTCACCGAGGTAACCACGTGAAGCATTGTATGTGTCACGAGAAGGCTCCAGCAGGATCCTGCCGTAGCCCAATGCTCAAAGAAATCGATTGATTTTTTGTATTTCGAATCGAGCCTCGTGTTGCCCTAGATTACTGGCCGTTAATCTTGTCAGCAAGAAGGAAAAAAAAACTTTATTTCTGAACTGAACGTTAATTCTTAAAGGAATAAAAGAGAAATACGTTGATAGCTATTATCATTCCGACGACGAGAGCGTTGCCACTCGCCAGCATTGCGAGAGAATTTCATCACTCAGGTGTGTCACTGGCCGGTCACTGCTGCCTGCCTCGATCGTCAGTGCCTGCAGAACTGGGAGAACTCGGGTGGAAAAACATTACCGTGACGAATTATCAGAATCTTTTGAAGGTGCAGACTGGAGTCTCTCATCCCCTCAAGGGCAGAGTTAGTCTGAGAAACGCGCGACGCCTTTCGCAGACCCGGTGAACGTGCAGTATTTTCGTCTCCTGAGTATAACCGTTCTGTTCTTCCAAGGTCCAGTGTATTTATAGATTCACTCTCGGCTCTTGCATCATGTATGAAGTTGAGACTCGCATCCGAGTGGCGACAGGCACGCCAGAGGCATGCCGTTAATGGAGCAGAGTTTGCCTCACGCATTGGACAGCCGGGCTGCTCTATGCTCTCTCTCTCTCTCTCTCTCTCTCTCTCTCTCTCTCTCTCTCTCTCTCTCTCTCTCTCTCTCTCAGGAAAAAAAGAAATAAAAATACTGGGTCACCCACGTCGTGTCGGTGTCATAACGACAACGAAGATGTGGGTTTATTGGGTGTTTCAGCATCGCTTCCCTCATCAGTCAGTCGCTGACGGAGTCGCTCGCTCGCCCGGCGCCCGGCCTCCGGGCCCGTGAGCATGAAGCACATATGCCTTCCACATTCTTCGGTCAGTTGTGTCCTCCCCCCCCTCCCTTCTTGTGTCTGGGCTCCATTAATCCGGGGCAGGAGTCAGGCAAGCCACGAACAGTCGGCCCAGTACAGGTTTACTTTTAAATTTTACGATCAAGCACTTCTGACAAGGAGGCAGACAGTTGAACGTCCCGGGTAATCAATCTCCGGGCGCTTGGCCAGAGTCGGCAGGAGACATGACTGTGTACCTGATTTGTACTTTCACTCGAATAGACCACCGCGCCTGGCCTAGTTAGAATTATGTCATTAGCATGCTAACCACGGCCTGGATCTTAATGGAGCGTTAGGTATGTCACAGCTTAAGAAGTTGGGAAGTGTTGCTGTTTAGTTATTAGACAGGTTTTAGGGTAGGTTAGGTCAGGTTAGGTTCAGTTAGATCATGTCCCTCAGACTAGGCAGTGATCTGGTGTCAGAATAAGTTAGGTTGAGGTAGAGAATGTTCCGCGGAAACTAGTAGCCTAGAATCGATTATGTTAGAACATGACCAGCCCAAAGTAGCAGTTGGGGTAGGTTCAAGTTAGGTTCGAGCGTGACCGCTGAAGCTATTTAGCAGTTAGCATCAGGCTTGGTTAGATAGACCCCACAGATCAGCCAGTCGTTTGCATCCAACGAAATTGGTCGTATTGGTAGCTACCAGAGGAGCAGCGTTTGTTCGTTATACTCATCCGAAGTAACTGCTCGATCAGTCCCTTTACGAATGTAAGCGACCTCAGAGTGGCATAAAGCCTCAGAAATATTATATGGTTCAAGGTTTTATTTTTTCGTTAGAAACATCAAAACAGCTGATAAGGTGTGGCAGCGTTGGGAACGCCGTTATTATGGGTAGCCGTGGGTACTGTGAGCCGTGGGTCGTGGGTATTCGTTGGCCATGAGTGTGACGAGTAGCCATGGGTGTGGACACAGTAGGTGTGGCAAGAGGCAGCTGGGCAGCCATGACGGGGCAGGTAGTAGTTGATGGGTGCGTGATGCAAGCAACCGGTGAAAGCAGTAGGCTTGTGAATCCAGTTGCTTGCTTCCCGCTGTAACTATATCTCAGGCCGTTGCGTCTGGCACTTACTGTTGGACCTGCAGCCCAGGATGTGCCTCCTGCAGCGCCTCCTGCAGCTGGAGAACGGAATGTCGCCAGAGAGGGATCCAGACGACTGGAAACTGAGGCCCGACACGGAAAGTGTCGTCGGCCTTAGCGATACAAGTGTGCCCTGGGGTTTTCGGGCCAATGCCACCCAGAGACATTCCCCAGGAAACTAGTATTTACAGTTTTTTTTTTATTTACGTTTTGTAGCTGCTGCAGCCTCTCAGACCTGACTGCAGGCCTCCCGACGGATCCTGAAGGGAGTCACGTACGATCTGGCCAGCGAGGATGTCGGCTTTAGCGTACGCTTGTTCGAGGAGGCAAGCTGAAGGGCCGGGTGGGAGGCTCAGACCCTCATACCCATGGGTCGTGCTTGTCGTGCTGAAGGGTCGTGCCGTCGTTCCGAAGGGTAGTACCGTCGTGCCGAAGGGTCGTGCCGTCGTGCTCAGGATCTCGACTGTCCTGCCGGGCGACGACTGATTATAGAAAGTGAAGTTACAACCGACTCTTGACGCTTAGAAAAAGCGGTGAGGTGGCTGTACTGAAAGAGAAAATGGGGGAAGACGACCGCTCACAACATTTGGGAAAGGAAAAATGATTATTGATAGCATGACCTTGCAACAGACCTGTTTATTACCGTGTGAATTGTATTTTTAGAGACTCCAGCACCGTCAATATAGATGGCTGCACTACGTCGACATTGAGTTTCAAAATGAGTCGGATTTTTGTATATGGTATTTTATGTCTGCTGCTTGCCGTGGAAGACGCGGGACTGGTAATCCTCCCCTACTTTATCATAACTTTCAAAGTGAAGGAACAGGGGGAAGGAGCCAAATCGAGGAGTTTTTACCCTATGGCTCAGTCTTGTTGCGGTCATGGCTCTACCTCGCTAAGGCGGGAAACGGCGAAGAAGTATGAAAAAGAAAAAGATGATGAGTAGTAATTTCAGCGTATCAAGAACTTTTTTCCCTTTTTTTTATTTTGAGCAAGTTTGAAGTCTTGTCGTGTGCCGGTTGGACTGAAATTCTAAACGTAAACAGTTCGTTTTTTGGAAGTCCAAACCTCTTAGTTTGCCGAGCATGACGGAGGAAGCCTTAGGCATGACGGAGCGACGCTTGAGTGCGACAGAACAAGGCTTGGGTAGCATGGCAGTCAGGGATCACAGCAAATGTCATGCCATCGTGCCCAGAGGTCCGCACTGCTGTGCGGAAGGTCCGTAACGTTTTCGTGCTCAGTGGCCGTAACGCACTCAAGGGTCGTGCCCAAGGGTTTGATGGTCGCGTAGATTTATTGATTACTTGTGATGACCGTTCGCATCATGTCCACAGAGTGAAAGGCTCTGCACAGAATAGACTAGACTCGTGCTTAAAAAGTGTTGTGGAACGAATGGTCGATTCGACGAACCGAAATTGACGAAAGGAAACGCCCGTGTGCGAGAACGAGTCCGCTGCACCCGCCTGCCGAGCTCCACTCCGACAGACGGCGTCGCGTGCGAGGCCGCACGCCGAACTCGCTCCCCGGTCCAGGGATGGACTTGAAGCGCCATCTCATTATGACCGCGGCAGCAGGAGACAGCTGCGTCCAGCCGTGAATTACAGAGAGAGAGAGAGAGAGGGACCCCCTTCGGTGAGAGGTAGCAGGGCAGTGAGGGAGGGAGAGAGTTGGTGAGAGGTTGTTGTGTGGGATGTAAGGACCAATACCCCTCCCCCGAGCACCGCCGCCACGTGGGCCGGGAATGCCGCTCCCAGATCCCTCCTCCTGCCACCACTGCCATATCCACGCCCCCATCCCAGCCCGGGACCTCAAGCGGACCCACCCGCTCCGATCACACTTCATCGAGAACGATGGAGGCGGCGCGCCCGAGCCCCGGAGTGCCGAGCAGAGCCAGAACAGCTTCAGGAAGAACGTCTCCTTCCTGTACAGGAAGATAAGCCGACGGAATGGGAATAACACAATCAGGAGAGGTCAGACTAATGTGTCCATTCCCATACCCCCTCCGCCTCCCGCTGCCAGAGTGGTCGACGACCGTCCCGCCGTGGTCGTCGACTCCCTGCCGGCACAGGCCTTCAAGCCGCTCGGGCCGGTGCCTATCGACGGTAGAGGCAGACATCGACGCCGCGGCCTTGCGGGGCTGCAGGCGGTTTTGCTTGTCGGTGCATATGCCCTACTGGTAAGACCTCGAGGGGTGGGGTGTTTGCCTCATGTTAAACACACGAGAGAAAGGTTAATGTATTTACACTGATGTTAGGAGCGTAATGTATTCCTCTGCCGAACATTATGATGTTTCTAAGTACGTTTTCTTTTGTTTTATTTACAGTTAGTTCTGGCCGTGGTGATCGGCGTTGTCCTGAGCCAGGGCGGCCGCCAGCGGCAAGTCCGTCCTTTATCAGCTCGTCCGGTCTTCCAGGGCGCTTCCCTCGTCACACAACAGCCCGCTAGAATAGCCCGTCCTCGGGCGCCCGCTCCTCCTCCTCCCAGAGTTGTTCGGCTCCGTCCCTCCAGCAGCCCTCCCCGATCTGTACCCACTAAGGAGCCGGACTTCGACTATTACGATAGCAACCAGGACATAACCCTCGTCCCTAACCCCGTGAGTGCTCCTCCCCGGGCCCTTCCCACCCCCACTCCTCCTGTATCATTCAGACCTCTGCCGCCACCTAAGCCCCAAGAACTCCCATCACAGACCCTCAGCCAAAGGCGTTCTCCAACGTCGCAGGCTCGGAGGACCAACGTGCCTCTGAGGAACGTCGACGAGGATTTCCAGCTGCAGACAGAGAAGCCAGCTCGCGGACGCAAGGAGCCCGAAGTGAAGATCCTCAAGTCCTGGTCACACCACAACGCCGACGGTACTTTCTCCTGGGGCTACATTAATGCGGACGGCTCCTTTAAGAACGAGACCCGTGGCCTGGACTGCGTCGTCCGCGGGGTTTACGGCTACGTGGAGAAGGAGACGGGACAGCAGCTCTCCTTCCCGTACGAGTCCGGCAACCCGTGTGACCCCGACGCCCCGGACTACTACTACGACTACGACCTTAACACGATGCCAGGCGACGAAGCCGCGGAGGTACGAAGCCAGCCGGCGTCTTCAGGTACTCAGTTTCGCCGCCAGGGTTGACCTGCGCCGCCAGGCCGCCAACCTGATGCGCTCTTCCATGTAGCTTCCATGTAGCTAGCTCACCATCCTGCCAACAGTTTATATATAGTGCATGACGACATTTATCCCTCCACCGGCCAACACCTCCAGCTGGTCACACCTTGACCATCCTCGGCTTCAGATAATATGTTGTCATCAACTGTTGATGTAAAGCTATATTTATCGTATGTTGTAAATTCAAATACAAGACAATTGTATTTTGACTTTCTTTACCCATTCTATCCCTGTATGTAACCAGATTTTCATTAGGAATCCTGATAAATGCAAAGAAGAGAAATATTAGGTGAGACCTAGATTTGAGGATGTGCGTAGAAATATGACAATAAGCTTATGATGGCCTACTAAGCTGTCTTGAACTATTCCCAGTGTCCTTCACTTCATGACCGTAATGTTTACACATGTGTTTCTACTATGATCTTGGACGAGCACTTGTATGATGACTGAAGGGGACGTAGTCTATAACTCCCTGAGCGCAGTGTTACGACTTTGTGCACGATGGGACGAACCTCTTAAGACTTGTAAGGGTCAGGATAAAGCCAGGCTGCCATACCCAAGGATCATATCGTCCTACTCAGGGGTCATACCGTCGTGCTGAGTGGTCGTGTCATTGTACCCATGAGGTTAATGATGTAAGTAGGACCTCCAGGCTAACTTTGCTCGCTCATATGTAGCTTCCTCTCTGGCCGATTTTTCTCCGTTGCCGTTGATGGATCAGACTCCCACTCTTTCTCTATCAGCCGCGGTGTCCCACAAGACTCTGTCCTGTCCCTTACACTTTTTTTTCTTTTTATAAACGGTTTCCCTTCTACAAATAGCCAAATACATTCATATCCTGACAACTCAACACTGAATTCCTCTACATCCATCAAATCTGTTCTTTCTTCTATCACTCGATCTGCATCTCTTCTCGATACAACTTCCTCAGTAAACTCAGACTTGAACAGGATATCTCAGTGGGGAAGACGAAATCAAGTTAAGTTTATTGCCTCCAAGACCCAGTTTCTGCCCATCTCTCTGTTGAAAATTCCTCACAACTTTCCCCTCTCCTTTGACAGATTTGTAATTCCACTTCTTGAGTCAGCGAACATACTATGTAACACTGTAACATCCATCCAGTTTTGGAAACCTCGCATTACGGAAATAGCTAAGTCTACCTGTAAGAAGATGGGAATCCTATATAGAACAGTTACTCCGTTTATACAAGGGACTGATCCATCCTTGAATGGAGAACAGCTCTCACACCTGGGATGGATCTAGATCTGCATCCTTACTGCATCCCAGGCTAACTTCAAAACTTGACCCGCTTGCCCTACGCCCCAATGTAGGTTTACACCTGCTGAAACAGTGGACCAAACTGATCCAGAACTCTGCGATCCACAGCCTCCTGGGAATATACTGATCCACACGCCATTTCCTAGGAATATACCGATCTACAAGCCACCTCCTGGGAGTATACTGATCCACACACCACTGCTTGGTTATATACTGATCCACACCCCTCCTCCCGGGAATATACTGATCCAAATACCTCCTCCTGGGAATATACTGATCGAGTCAGTTTGGTTTAAAGAATATGATAATTTTTTTTACTTGTATTTAGTATTACATGCGAAAATATTTATGACTAGTTTGTTTGATACATTTAACAGGAAATTACGCAAGTAATCAGTTGTGGACACGGCTGACGGTCTCAAATAATCCACCAGTCCACATAGCCTGGGGTGGAATAACTAAATCTCTTATACTCGTGTGCTTCAGAGTCGTCCAGTGTTTGGCACTGCTGCTGTAGGGGGTTGAGATTCACCTCGTCACTGTACAGTACAGTGCTTTCGCCAGAGACCCCAGTATCTCAGCTGGTGTGTTGTTTGGTACATGAGGATCTGAACAGTTTGTTATGGTGCCATATGTGGGTTTAACTGCCATTGGATATTTGATTCATTTACTGAAAGATTCTCTCTGTGTGTTGCCTGTTACCTTCCCGGCTGTATTAAAGTGATTCACTGACATTGTTTATGAATGCCGTACGTGAAGTCTGATACGATATTCATTACGGTGCTTAACCTCTCAAGCACAGTTGTACGACCCTTTTGGATATGATATGACCTGGGTCAAGTTCTAAAGCTAAGACCCAAAGCTTTTGTGTTACAAGTTTACCGTTCGACGACAGTTTCAACCGAGGGTGTCACTGAAAGAGACGCGGGTCATCGCCACCGAGTCGTCTTCTATGTGTGTGAGTGAGTGAGAGATTGACTGTGCCCATCACTTCACACCTGCCTTGTCAGTGTGGGGTCAACACGCAGTATACAAAAGTGTGAGCACGTTTTTCATTGGAGACCGACTGTGTGAGCGATGGAAGTCAGCTTTCCATTTCGCGTCGCGTCGTGGATAGTATTTTTAGCAGTCAAACCGGCCCGGAAGTGAAACGCAAGCGGCCGTTTACGGCGTTCACCAGTGGCCTCCCTCCTTGAGGAACCCCGCCTCCCCCGCGCAGGCCACACGCCGCTACAACTTTCATACCCAGGCGGCTGGGTGGCTGCTGCTCCCCCCTCCTGGTCGCGGGAGCGCAAGCTGCGTAACGCAGGTCGGATTCCAAACCGGTATCCGCTAAAACTAGCCATGGCTGTCCTTTTTTTAAACAACCGGACGTGCCTCTATAGCAAAAAACGAGTCTCGTCTCAGGGAAGTGCTCCAACGCCGTGGCTGGTGGGGAAGGGGCACAGCAGCGGTCAGGAAGTGTTGTGCCTGACGCCCCTCTCCTCGCCATCGCCAGCCGAGGGAGGGAGGGATGTTCGCCGGACCTGAAGGTGTTACTCCTCAGGGAACGATGCGCTAACACTTGTCCCTGGCAGATGGACGTGCACTTAAAGCCTCTTGGAGGCCAAGGGGTTGGTTATCGCGCGGGCCAGGTGGTGTCCTCCGGCTCGGAAGAGAAAGTGCAATGCCATCAAAAGATATTTAGAGAGTTTATAATTAGAAGTGTTTTTGTCGCTTGAGATTAATGGCAGTGATACAAGTTATAAGAATACATTCGAATTCATTCGAATCTGTGATTTCCTCCGACATGAGTGAGGCCGTCTTGGCCATGAGATTTTCTCGCAACTCAGGATATAGTAACAGTTTCCCCAATTATCGTAGGCAGATGTTACGCCAGCGTCACGAGCCGTCACGCCAACACCCTCAGTATCAAAAGCCGACGAATCTTGGACGTCGACGTTGCCAGCGACCGTTCCCGAGGGACAAGATGGTGTGATGGTGTGCATACATACGTTCCCGCCTCACCAGTAGGGCGCTAGCCTCCAGTCATGTCTCGCAGGGACGCTCTCGAATCAACATACACACCTCCACACAGAGCTTACGCAAGATTTATGGGTTTGTGAACGTCCCGCGTCGCAAGAGCATCGACTGGACCCCCTCTCGTAATAAGGGAGGTGTGAGGGAGTTATGGGAGGAAACTGGTGTGATACAGAATGCTCGTGGTCACACCCACAAACACCCACCGGCCTGGGCCTACAGGCTTCACCACACCCCAGGCCACACGCGCACACTCTCTCTCGCACACGTCCGACTTGTTTACCTTCGTTGATGATCTCAACCGTGACGTTCTTGTATAGAGACGCTTGAGGTGGGTCTCTCCTCCTCCTCCTCCTCCTCCTCATACTACTACTATTACTACTACTGCCCCTCCTCCTTCTCCTCCTCCTACTGCATAGGAAAAACCTGATGGCTACTGAGATGGCGTATATGTCTGGGAAGAAAAACTGAGGGTGTGGGTGGCAGATCTAAGGCAACGCAGAGGGACGAAAATACAAATTTGGAGGGACAAAGTAAGGCAGTACAGACCGAGGAGGGATAGCTGCCAAGTGTCGCTTAAGATCGGCGTTTGATTACCTGGGGAGGATTCTACACCCTTGGGACCCCAATCTCTGGTATTTTCTGCACTGTCGAGCATGTTATTCAGCTTAAGTTTGCTGTCCACATTCACTGAACCATAATTCCGCTCCGTTCATGTGCTACTCCTATACTGTTCCAGCAGCTTGGTTTAGAAAACTTGAAGGTTGTGATCAGGCCGCTCCTCACTCTTTTCTCTTCCACGTTCAGCAAGTCTGAGGCCTCTTGTCTTTCTCTGCAACTCGGCTGTCAGTTCTGGCACCTTCTTTGTTGCCCATCTCTGGGCCCCTTCTCTGTTATTTGTGTGTGCTCCTATAAGCATGGTGACCAATGTTATGTAGAACACGAACGGGTTCGTGATTAGTTCCTCATCCATGTACTGGGATGCACGTCTGATCTCAGCCAGCAGACAGTCAGTCTTCTTGGTGTGTGTGTGTGTGTGTGTGTGTGTGTGTGTAACAGAGAGGTTGCAAATTACATCCATGAAGAGGCTTCTGTGTACAACTATGTTTGTTTGCTGTAAACAGCCGTGTAGGATAGTGTAAAACAGAGGTGGAATCTAGGAATGTGGTCTAATGAGGGGAGGGGGAGGTGAATAACGTAGTCATAGGGGTCCCCTTTGTATTACCCAGGAAGACCATCATCTTTACCCAGAGGGTCCAAAGCTTTGCTGTACCTGGGGGACCCGTTAGCTGTCCCCATGGGGTAACTTTAGCCGTACCCAGGGGTTCCCATAGCTGAACTCAGAGGTTCCCATAGCTGTATATAGGGGGTCCGTTGGTTCTACTCAGGGGGCCCGTTACCTGTACTCAGGGGGTCCGTTAGTTGTATTCAGGGGGCCCGTTCGCTGTACCCAGGTGGTCCGTTAATTGTACCCAAGGTAGATACAGTAAAGACATCAGGTTCTTCCGGTCATAGCAGCCAACGCCAACGCTTGCCGGGTGAAGGACTCCCACATGGCTCTCCCTGGTCGAGCCCCGCTGCTCCCGGCACGCCCTCGAAGGATGACCGGTTCCGCACAGCCGTAAGACCTGGTACCTCTCTGACGGGTCTTAGTGGGGCTGATAAAGATGACATGTACGTGACATGCATGAGATGAGGAGGACGAGGACTGTAGTGGGAGATGAGTAGCGAGAGACATCACCAAAAGGGGTTGATAAAATCCCTTTTTGGATCAGTCTTGTGTAGAATTCAGGAAGCTGCCAGAGACGGATCTCCCTGCAGTATATTATCTGTGTTTCATCGACATGTAGGAGGACTCCGGGGTGGAATGCAGAACCAGGCAGTCATGGCCAGGAAGTATTTCATTTTTCCATTCAAGAGACGGAAGAATTTCATGAAAGAATACTAACAGGAAGTTGAAGACTTCCCGAATGTTGGCGTAGACGAGTGCGCGGGGGGAGGGGGGTGTCAGGTCAGGGCTCAGGTCGTTTGCTAACCTGAGACTGCGGAGGTGAGGACGCCAGCGTCATCGGTTCTGAAGGAGGATCTTCAGCAAGGCTCCCACACTGGCTGAGACATCCAGGAAGCACCAGGTCACATGACTCAGGGAGAGATACGACTCTCAACGCTGGAGGAATTGAGGGAGGGAGGGTACCACATGATGCCTGCCTGACACTGTCTAGCGAAACTATCATCCAATGAAGATCTGTTTAGACTACAACCATTTACGAGTCGGTTTGTTGAGTGTTGATACCCAGGACGCATTAACAGCGGACATCTTTTTGAGGGAATTTAAAGAAACTATAGTTATTGTCGCTCGAGGTGAGACTACAGAATTTTACGGCAACTGAAACTGTGTTGGAATGTATATACCTTTAGCGTGTTGGACTATTGATGGTAAGGAGCCAAGGGAATAACTGCTCTGTTGATTACTGTGTAAAATGGACACGACTGTAAACAAAATCTGGTATATATATATATATATATATTATGCCCTTTTCTGGTAAGTATTTATTTCCGTTTGGCTTTGAGCACTTAAAGAGGAAGGCAACCGGTTTGAGAAAGAGCAGCGGGACGCGTGTGTACAGGAGAGAGGAGGCATTGGGCGTGTTGCCGTGGTGGCCTCTGTGAACTGTCAAGCAGATGAAAGTGAGAAGAAGGAGAAGGAGGAGGAGAGTTTTTGTGGCTTGTCATTGGGATGAAAGTGATTTTTTTTTTCCTTTGCGACGTCTTGGGTCCTCAAGGAGAACAATCGGGAGGGGAGAGAAAATAGTTTTATGATGGAGGTGGAGTGAGAGGGTGATGGAGGTGGAGTGAGAGGAGTGAGAGCACGATTCAGGGTGATGGAGCTTGGGTGAGGGGAGTGAGAGCACGGTGCAGGGGGGTTTGATTCTGTCGTCTGACGAGACCTCTGTATTAGACGGGAAGGCTGACTGGTGCACTTTGGAGGGCCGGTAAGAAAAACAGTTGGCTTCCGGGCTCCTTACGATGACCCAGTGCGGGGCGGAGAAGCGCGGTGGAGATTTGCAAGTAACGATAGAGTCGTGTCCTGGGGAAAGGTGGT